>WOGP01003743.1:0-14803 GCA_015342065.1 Leptinotarsa undecemlineata | reverse complement strand
TAAAAGCATATAAGGGTGTGTGGGGATTATTTTCCTGCCCGGCAAAATATTTCAACATATGGGACTCATTCTGTATCCCAAATTAAAAAGATTCAAAGAAAAAATCCCCATCCATAAAATATTTGAGGAAATTATGGGGTTTTCTTCAAAAATTATTATATACGTAGTGGGGGGGTTGTTTTTCTCCCAGACAAAATATTTCAACATATGGTTTTTGTTCTGTATGCTTGAATGAACATATTCGATGAAAAAATTCCCCACTAACGAATGATTTGAAAAAATTATTGATTTTTCTTTGACGTCATTGAGTAAAGTCACTGCTGGCCATGAATTTGATCCCCATTTTGGGAACCGCTGACTGTCGGGTCTCGCTCGACGTTTCGAAAAATCCGTGGATAGAACTCGTGGCGGCTCTCACACTGATGCAGTAGATGACAAATGAGACTTTGTCCCAGTGAGGGAATGATCTCACGATTTTTAGAAGTCATGATTTCCGAAGAAAAAAAATTGAAATTAATTCATATTTCGGAAACGGGAACAGATAGGTTTAGAAATATATCAAGAAAAGTTGTCAGGTTATTGTTGTAGATTCCAAAAATATTATTATATACGGGTGTTCCACTTAAAAATCAAAGTTGCTACTACTTTCTAATGGAAATGACAACACCGCCTTGTCGAAAACATTTTAGTTGGACAGAAAATGTCCGAGTATGCTCTCCATTGAATTTTCAAAGAGATCCGGTGTCTGGTTCACCAGAGAGGTCTAATGTGCCATTCACCATGAATCAGGGTGTTTATCAAACATGCGGAAAAAAATCAAGGGGTAATTCCTTGGATTATTCTAAGGATATTTTGTTCTTTGATGATTTTTGATAGGGCGCTTTGTTTCGAAGATACGGGGCGAAAAAGAATTTTGACAATGCCGAAATAAAAGTATAGAGTACTACACTGTACCTACCAAGTATAGTCTATCCATTCCCAAATGGAACGAGCACTACGATGGGTGTTCATAAATCACTGCCCGGCAAATGGAAAATGTATATACAGTGCTTTTATGTTCAAAGCGTCCCTGGAACGGTCATAAACATTTCTTGCATGTGGCCCCTAGTCGCCCAGATAGTAAGTAAACATGCTATCAAATGTAGTTGAAGAGTAAAGGCTCGGCTATCTGGACTGCTGGACTGGCTGAATACAAATTTTTTGTCCGTTTCACAATATTTCTTTTTCAGTGCTGTGTATTCGTGGGGTTAGGTGAGGTAGTGAGTGGTTTTCCAAACCGATTTTTGAAATTTTTTTCTAGAGATCAATTACCCTAACACCAACGGGATATTTTTGCACTCGACGCGCGTTTCGCTAACAAGGGTAGCATCCTCAGGAGAAGCAAATTGATACTGAATCTAAAAACAAGGGTTAGCTGTTTATATACCTGAAGTTTTTTGTGCTGATATGGACTTTGTTTGTTAAATGATGATTATCGTAATTGATTTTTCGGTAATTAACTAGTGGAACCACTACGTGCAAATTAATTTGTCAACAGTACATTAAAAAGCGGTCACCGACTTTGAATGCTGTGGTGCTTGACAATATAACGCGAGTGGTTGAATGAAGTAGGTATTATTGATGTGTGGAAGAACTGTGTGGCCCACGTTATAAAAGAAGAGAACAAATATTATGTGCAAAGTTCCATTAATCCGATCGTTATTCAACCCGATAATGATTCCACCTCATCAAAAAAAATCCACTGAAAAATTATATGCCGACGCCTATATCGAGGCGGAAATTCCTTCCTAGTCCTAGTATTTCCAATTGGTATTGGAAATACTATACTACGAGTATTACTTTGTAATTGATCATTCCAAGAACAACTTGGAATATTCACATGTTATAGTATTAGCCGAGTTCATACATTTCTGGAGACTAGATTGGAATTTTTTTTTTTTTAAATAACTCCGAAAATTATCAAGCAGAACAAATTATTCATTGACCAACAAAAAATAATTTTTCTAAAAAGTTTTGTCATATGTTATTCAAAGAAAATAGTACATTAATATGATTAGATGAATATTTTCAAGCTGTATAGAATGAAATAAAAATATATATTTGGAATGAGAGCTCACAATACTTGAATGAATAATAATTCAATCAGTTTGGTAACCAGTTTATTTGCCTACTAAAAGAATGGTTATGATTATATCGACAGATAACTGTGGATCTATGATTTTTAAATGTCATAATGAATAAATTATGAGCAAAGGTGACATCAGAATTTTATTGGCATAGACGATATGCCCATCATTAAGTAGGGTAGATTCTGTATACTGAATTACTACCGAGGATCAAAAGGTAATCACGTGTGAATTATTGATAAAAATCGATCGAAACGCATGCATTTATCCTAACAACTTGGAAAAATAAATTTGGGATTCGTTAAAAAACGGTGGGCCTTTTATGTACCTACATCAATTTAGAAACGACAGCCCCGAGTCTGTATAAGAAGAAAAAGAGAACAGTTTCACAAAAATGTGTCCGACACAGATTTTTGGTGTGTCGACATTCTAGATTTTTCGCAATCGGTAAAAAGTATGCTTTTGGGAACCACCAAATTTAATGAAATATCCCATACTCAGTCGAAGTTTTTTTAATTCATTCTTATGCGAATCAGTACCTCAGGCATAAAGAAGAAAGTTAGACGATTCAATTCACCGAATATTCCAATATTCATCTCTCAAGCCTCAAACAAATCACGGCGCACGTGATCTTCCAACTTCGAAAATAGTTCGCCCTCGTACACTGGCCACTTTTTTATTATTCCGAAGGCGAATGAAATCCTGATTATAGTCTGGCGAGAGCACTATTATATTTCATCAAGCTTTTGTTTAGTCCAATTATTATATGGCATAATTTATTTTTGCAGGGAATTATTAATGGGACCACAAATTTCGGTGGGATATTATCACGCAAACCGGCGGAATTGAAATGAATGGAAATAAATGTTCAGACAATGGAAGTGGTCTACGTGCACCCAGGCACTCAACTTTGAAGGTCGTTTTTTTGATACGGAAAAACTGAATGCAATAACGCCAAGGATATTATTCTCCTGTTTCATAATATCAATGAAACAAAACTCCAAACAGCTCATCGAATAATACAAATTTCGAAAGCATACATCCGAATAATATATACTTCATCGCAACTCCTTCATATTCACCAAATCAACCCTGCTTAAATTGAACAATGTTCAGTCTGGAATTGAACCTGTCAGTCATCTTGTATTAGCTCGAATAAGGCAAATTCTTTACAATAGACCGGAAGATGGTGAAAGATTTTGGTAACGGGGATTCATATATGTAATAATTTGAAGAAAATTAATGTTTCTGCCGGTGCGGTGCAAGGAACGCAATTATTGCAGAATAATTAATTTAAATTGGTCGAAAATCCGGAGGTGTCAAACAATTTTATCACAAAATATATTCAATTTATGGATATTCCAACAAAAGAAAGTCAGGTGCTCGCTATATCCTAGAGTTCCTATACTTAATACCAGTCATACCTCCCTCAAACATGTCATTTTCCAACAGTCGAAAAACTAGTTCTTTCAATATGACAGGAAAATAGTGATCAGTTTATGATACAGTGAGACAAAATTATAGTCGCCATACTTGTAGTGCAGTTCAAAAGTGGTGTCATACTTGCAAAATGGTATTTTTTAAATGTTTTCAAAACACGTCTATAGAGCTGAAAAATTATTTACCACATAAATGAAATCAGATTGTTCTAATACAAATATAAGGAAAGTTCATAGAAAGTATGATGCATACGTATGGTAAAGTTCAAAAGTCTCTGTTGTAATGTTATTCAGATTGGTGCTGAAGAGCCAATAAAGCAAATATTTTATTCCAAAACATCGATGTCTATCATTGAAGCAGTACATTGTGGAGCAATCCTGTGAAAGATATCATATTCAATTTTCTAACAGATGCTTGGAGTACAAACTGAATAGAAAAAAAGTATTTCTTGTATAATTAGATGTTCATATAGAAGTAGGTGTTTCGTAAGTATTTTTTCTTCCTTTCTTTGGAAGATTCCCACAATTTTTTATTGCATAAAAAGGTAATCATTGATTACCTTTTTATGCAATATTACTTATTTTCTAAAAATCATTGTGTTTCGTGCTCTTCTGTATTCTGAGAAAAATATGATTTTTTCTAAATTTCAATTTGTTTATTCGATAAATGATTTATTATGACCCTGATGAATGTTCACACATAATTTTTTTTCTGAATGGGACAAAATTGAATCAAAACAACCATGTATCATTTCGAAAAGATACATGGTCTCTTTTCAATTTATTACTAATAAAAAAGTATGAGAACCCATTTCTCAAAAACAAACGTTTTCTTAAAATTGATATTTCCTGAGGAAAATGAATAGTTAATTAATAAATGTATTTGCATATGTATTTATAAATATGTATATATGCATATATAAATGTATTTGAATGCAACTGAAAATTCTTTACACAATGTCACTTTTGATAATAATTTTCCAAACAATGGAAATTGAAAATTGAAAGATTCTCATAGTTGAAGCTTTTAGCCAATCGGAATATTTGAGTTTCTAAAAGTTTCTTAAAGTTTTCAAAAAGTTTCATTACTCATAATTGAAAGGAAATTTTACTTTTTGGGAAAGAAACGTTTTGGATTTCTACTTTCCCATCTTAATACAAAGAAGTGTGAATCTTTCAAAAGAGCGAAGCAATCAATTTCAGAAAAGTAATTTTATACAGAGACAAACTAGAAATAAATATAGTTGAAAAAACTAAAAAAATACGATTTTAAAGAACATCGAACTAAAAAGTTAAAAGTAGTTTTTGAAAATGAATTTAAAACAAAAATACTAGTATTATGATGAAAAAAGCGACGGGCGCTTGATATACAAAAAATATGGCCCATACCGCCCATGTCTTTTTCACAATAATACTGGTATTTTTCGTTCGTTATTGTTTTAGGCTTATGTTCTTTGAAAGCGTGTGTTTTATATTTTTAAACTATATTTATTTCTCATTTTTCAGTTACGTATGCTATGAAAGCATGTTTTTTAGTCTTTTTAAACTATATTTATTTTATCCAATATTTGACGTATATTGTTTAGAGAAATGACCATTGATATTTTCCGATGCCGGAGAGGGAGCCTGAAAATCAGCTACCAAGTCCAAGGAAGCAGGCGCGCAAAGAAGGGTTACAAATAAGGCAGGCAGCAAGTGCGCGTGTTAATGAAAAAAAAATCCAATAGAGAAATGCATGTAAAGTGAGTTCGATTATATCAAGAAGGTCACGTACAACGCCATCTGCCCGCGAATAGATCAAGCAATTATGTCGATATATTACGGAAATTACACACAGCGCCATCTGCTCGCGAAAAGATCAAGCAATAAGAGTTACAAACAAACAAACACACATACAGGTGAAGCTAATAAAAGCGTGTTAAAAAAGCCTTCTCGAAACAGCTACTTTCATATAAACATTGAATTACATGAAAGGAAAATACTTTCGATACATATACTTTCATATGAACACTGCATTATAGGAAAAACACTTTTCTCTATTCAGTTTGTATTCCAAACATTCGTTATGGAATTGAATCAGTTATCATTCACAGGATACCTACACAATATACTAAATGAAAGAGGTAAAATTTCACTCACATGGAACACTGTCCTTCTCGCTGGTAGACATCCGATGTTTCACCGTAAACACTAGCATTATCCGCTCTTCAATACCAGATATGGATAACATTATAAGAAAAAACACACAATTGATTATTAAAATCACGACGTTATGTCACGAAATGACTTTGATCTACTAATGTCAACGATGATATCTTAATGATTTCGATTAATGATTTCAACAGTTAAATTTGGGTCGACAGTGTATGGCCAGTATTATGTGGTTTGTGAACATATTTGATGTTCCTCCATGTATTCCGTAATTTCTATTTTGCTTCCCTCGTAGCTTAGCTCCTATTTAGCCCAGCCTTTTCTGTTTTTGATGTATATAAAGTAGATCGATTCAAAACTCTCTTCTCACTGTTGAGGTTCTCACCCATACCGTCATTTCCTAACAAGCTGTGTGTTTAGTTTGTTGACAATAACCTATACTCTGAATTATTTATTTCCTCCATTCAATTGTGAGCCATGTTAGATCAATATTGATAGAAAATTGATTTTGTGAATAAAAACAGATATGAAAGCAGAAAACTTTCAAAGAAACTGAGAAACAATTATTACATTAAAAAAATCTATTTTCATCAATGTATATATCTGAAAGGAACATTTTTGCATAACTTACTTTTTGTAAAGTTTTCACCAACATTTAAAATTTTTTTTTGGAATATATAAATTGAGAATTGGAAGGTCAGAACGTTATTTCTTAGATTTTTTTCTTAATGAATTTGACTGGAAATGGATACGATTTTTACTTCCGAGGCGAATTTTTCAACCAATCGCTAATTTTTCGTCAAATGATGTAGATAAACTCTGATACAAAAAATCGTTATATTCCATTGATAGATATATGCACCATTATTACCATTCTCTTTTCTACTTCATATCCAAAATGCAATCACCTCCAAAGTTATGACAATCATTTGCAGAACTTTAGTAATATAAAACCGTTGAAAGATATGAGGTTCGTAAAATATTTCTTGCTGAAATAGTGGCCAGAGTTTCATCCCAACAATGGCTTACTTTCACAATTATGAACAAAATCCATAACGAAAGCATAGAAAATAAATCTTTCGATGACATATTGGAATTTATATTGCTCTATGAAAAATACTCTGGTGATAAAACTGTTGTAGTTTCAACTAATCTATGAGGACCTCGTGAAACCAGATTTCCAAAAAGTTGTAACACTTATTGTCTTCTCTAGGTGAATGTTCAACTTACACGGCCGGAGATAACTGGGTTTCCCAACCCAAGAATTCAATTCATAATGGAACGAGAAACCCAAGGGACTCTAGCCTTTTAGGATCTTCTTGTGAAGAGACGTGAAGAGGGTAATTTGGCCACAACGTGCACAGGACACCAATACACGCAGATAAGTACCTAGCAATTACCTGAATTCTGGGTGAAGAAAAAATTAATAAATTGAAGACTTTTGCCAAAAAAATAAGCATCAAATGTTTTCATGGAAATGTTCAAAACCCCCTGGAAAGCTGATTGCAACAAATATGACTCGATAGTCAAAAAGTGGTTCTGATTCTGTTTGATAATTAGGAATTATTCGGTGAATGAATATTTGACATTCAAATACACACACAACTAATTTTAAAACTGTTTCCTCTCAAAAATTCAATCAACTCCGATTGAAAGCATAGTTTGGAAAGAATCCAAAGGGTTACTAAAGACAAAAGAAATTCTACTACGGCATGTTTTAAGGTACAGTTCGGTTAGTGAGCATCAAAGAGAACGAACAAATATAAAGTTCCGTACTTAGATGCGATTGACTGTGGAAAGATCAACATCTTGATTTGAACAATCGTTCTTTGGTGGCACAAATCGAAGTTATTTCCACCGAAATGACGGAAAGGAAGTGGATTCTTGAAGTTTCAGTACTGGACAGCAAAATGAATGAAAAATAAGTGCCATCGCTCGATAATGAGAATTGATTATTGCAAGCGTGATATTTATTCAAATGTTGGCGTTGGTTGATTATAAAACTGAAAAAAAAAATTTGGAGGGCTCTTTCATTTTCATGAACCTTCAAGATAGATTTTCAAAAAAGTTTTTATCATATCGGGGTTTTCTCAATTCTTCGAAGCAAAAAAATTAATGAAGATTAGTTTGATTTTGAACCAAAATGACTTTAGTTTCAGTAAAGAATTGTATTTCCAAATAGCTGATATGAAAATGTTAGGCATTTTGGAAAACTTTGATGCTCAAAAACAAATTATAATGATCTTTTCACTAACTGTTTTTACTAACTGATATGACAATCAATTTTACATCCTTTTTTGTAGCACTCGATATCACAACAACCTTTCAATATTCTTGCATTTCGTTTGTTATCTTCAACGTTGAGCAAGTTGATATCATCAACAATTTTTGAATTTGACGAGTTGCCTGATGATCACATATTCAATACCACGCATGAGAAAAAACTTTATCGCCATTGTACTGTGAATTACTGAATCGAATATACCCGAAAGTATCTGAAAGAAAGACATTTTTTTCACTGACAGTTTCAAGATAAGTCCAATTTACATACAATTAATACGCGTAAATGCAAAATAATGCTAATGAGGAAATGAAAACTCTGGGCCAGTTTAAAACAGGCGGTAACTCTTGATGGTGGAATTGAAAAGAGATTGTAGAATTTTTTTCGTGATATACGGTTCACTTCACGGGTGTTTGGTATACAGATTAAAAAAGTTATTTCTGTGTAATTTGTAGAGAACAGTAATTGTTTCAGGTGAAATTTTTTTTTATCCTATCATTAGTTCAAATAGGTTGATTTAATGACTGTTTAACAGACTTTATGATTAATTCAAACGAGAGAGAAAAAATAATCATAGCATTGCACATATTTTGCTCACTGCGTTAATATTACTTCCAGAAGAACGAAACGATAATATAAACTCGAAATACTTTCAATTCTGAATCTTAGGACTCAATTTTAATCCGTCAATATATATATTCCATCGCTTAGAAATTCTATAAACGGTGCCTAGCCTTCAACTCCATCGTTTTATGAACTGTGGAAAAAAATTAATAGTAAATATCAACAATGAATATCCATGTGTTAATCCATATTGATACTTGATGAAAATTCATAACATATTCAAGAAATACTTCATTGTGGGATTTTTATTACATAGCTTTACTAAAACGCAACACGTGTTGTAAAGACACTCCTGAAGAAGCTATTGTGAAGCGAAATACATATGGCGTTTTTGTAAAACTGTGTAGTGAAAATCTCACAATAAAATGTTTCTTAAATGATCCATATTAAGTAGAATCGAACAGATATTTTGCGAGTCTCGAAACGCCGCTATATATTTTCTCACCTACACCAGGTACAAGTAATGAAATCCAAATAGTTTACTAACTCAACTGAGATGATCCTGATCGTAACAGTGAAAACTTCAATGATCCAGTTCGATTATGATTGGTGCAGGCACTGAATGAAACTATCGATTATGTGGCTGAGAAAAAACCCTGTAAATGATTGTCTCTCACACTTAGTAGTCAAAGGAATATTTCGTATCTATATTCCATATCTGAGTTCTGAGTTCCGAACGTTTCTTTGAAAATGAAGTTCTTAACGATATTGATGAAATATTTGATATCGACAGAATAGAGCTCCCCCATATGTTAGACGTGAGGTCTAACTTGTTCAATTTTTTTCATAATGGCTGGAATGCCATTCAATTGGGAGCTCGTTCTCACGACTTGACTACCTCAAATATTTTTCGTTATATCTAATATCAAAAATACATCTTCAACAGGTTGAAATACACGATTGGACGGGAATTTGAAGAAATGGCTTCGGATACTTTCACAGAATTAGACAATACTTTCTGTTACTGACAAGACAGAAGCATACTCTTCACATCATTGTTTTATAGGACATATTTGATTAGTTGAAAATTATCACATTGATTTTTTTTGATAAACTCAACAGTGAAAAAATCTTCTGGAAGATATTGATTGACACTCATCTCCTATGAACATCTATTATAAAATTCGACAGAATAACTGAAATATTATCAATTTTGCCAGACATTTGCTTATAAAGATTACATAGCTTGATTTTCAAGCTTTCCATTCAATTGCTTCAAGCTATGATATCGACCAACATACGTGAAATCTCTATGGACAGACTTCAGCTTTTACTGCAAACAGGTCTCAACCATATGACATTGGAGCCCAAAAGTTCGTTTTCGAAATCTGGCAACAGGTGGATTTGTTTAGATCTGTTATAGATCTCATTGATAAAACTCGACTGGTTCAGAAATCCAACCTGTGGTTCGTCCCGAAAAAGGATCTTGAATGAGGAATTAAAACGATGGAGAAGTCAAAACCCAGTCATCTATGTCACATCATAGATACTTTGTTTCGTTGGAAAAATTCGTATATCCATTTCTCACTCTTCTTTCTAACTTCTTTTGGGAAGTTTCTCCAACCAAATTGAAATATTTAGCAAAACCGGTCACATTAGTGGTAAATGGAGTATAAGTTTGATTCCCCGCAAAATTTTCCAGATCTTTATAACAATAACTAGTTTGCAATGAATGTATTTTTGAATACCCAATGAATCGAACCACTCGCTTGGTACACATTCAAAAACCATTGGATAATCTTCTTTATGGCCCAAGATGAATATTTTTCCCCGAAAATAGCTCATGTGTGAATGCTCCGACCGAAATCAAATGATAATACTGTACTTGCATTATGATAACATACCAGATGGCCGTTATTACGAAGGATAGAGTATAGCCACACGTTCCCATATATATTTCGAAATGCTTCCTCTATACTTTACAGATCTCAAGAACTACTCATGTGTATACGCCGAGTTTGATTTAATGGAGGAAATTGATAAATGTTACGAGTTATGTCGGTTTTAATTTATGGGTATGCCTCAATCGTTTTATGCTCCTAAATGAAAATTGAATTATGGGTCGGCAGGCACTTACGTACATAAATAGCGCTAAATTTACTTCTCATGAAATAAAATTCACAGGAAAATAATATAAAAATGAACGTTCATGAACAATGTTCTATCACTTATAGAGAAAACGCTGCATTTCATTTCACTTGAGCGCTGTTTCGGAAAGTGAAAATTCAACATAACAACATACCATTTTTTTCTCGATAATTCGAAAAAATCTGTAAATTAACAATATGCGATGCAAAATATTATGGACAGACAAAAACATCTATTGAAATTCGATATAAGGGCACTCAGAACACCTAAAATATAGAAGACCAGAAGAATCAGCAATTGCCCATAATGTTTTGCAGCAAAACCATTCCTTAGACTTCAGTTCATTAAGATTAGTTAGACAAGCTACCAACAGCAGGCATCTAGATGCCTATGAGAGCTAATAATTGAGTCAACATGCATAAAGACAGTACAGTCTATATAAAAAATTAAATGATGGGGAGACTGCAGCTGCTGGGTTCTGTGGCTTATCTGAGGCATTTGCCTCTGTTAGTCATGGTACTCGGAATTAGAGGTGTAAGTGTCAATTGGTTTATATACTATTCACCTGAGCGTAGTCGAATTGTTGAAACGATCAGTTATTCTGAGGAAGGAAAATACAACATAATTGTTGTGAATAAACCATCCACAAAATTTCTGGGACTAAACAATGACAGTGATTTGAATTGAAATCCATATCAGGGTTTTCAAATCCTCTGTCCTCTGGGTCTTACACTGTGAGGCTGGCTTCTTGTGAGTTAGGATTTGCTGCTGCAACGATATGGAATTCATTTCTAGGGTGCATGTACTGTGACAACATCACAATCAATTTTGGTTATACATAAAAGAGCTATACGTTTTCTTTGTGAAGCAACACGAACAGATTCTTGCAGATTATTATTCAAGAAAAAAAATCCTCACTGGAATATCAATTTTTATTATTGAAACTATATGTATAATAGTGAAACATCAAAATCGGTTTACAATTAACGCAAACGCCACTCGCCGAAAAAACAACTTTGATTTGCCCATTCCTGAATATTCCATCATTAAAAAATCTTTCATTTATGAAGGGTTGAAAATATTCAATCATCTTCCATCCCATCCATTACAGGAACTTCGCGGAAGTTTTTAAGGTTTTTTTTTTGAGTGTGCCTATTATAATTTATCAGAGTACTATCAAGATACTTTTTAATTCGACTTATGTCTGACTTTCAATACATTTTGAGTAATCAATATTGGAAATGTTTTAAAATATTGGCTATTTTCTTAAAGTGTTGTACTATGCTATGTGAATACAAACTGTTTTCGTTATCATTGTCTGTCCTTTTTTGTTGTGTATACATATATTCAGTATCGATTTGAAAATTTCATCAGCACATTAGCAAAGTATATTATTTTATAGTGTATACGTTTACATAACTGAGTAGCAAAAGCTTATATGTGTAATTTTGTTTCTTTTCAATAATTTTAACCAAGCTTTGTCAATAAGATATGAATTTTCCGACAATACAGCATATTTTGACTATGAATTTGTACATTATGAATAACCATGGTGGACCAACACCTATATAGCTTGTTGAAATAATATTTTCAGTTATCAGATTTACCAGTCTAGTAGATAAGGCAACATTGTAAAATTAATTTTAAGACAATTAAGATGCAGGTACCTAACAAAGGTATCCATAGTTTGAATCAGGACAACATTGTATCTGGATTTAGTTTAATCATTTTCTTGAAGATGATCACTTGGTGATTGAAACACGTGCCGAGGTGTTGAAAATAACGGTTGTTGGACTGAAACTGCAGTAATATTCATTTCTCATCATGCACATTGAAAAAATTTTATGTACAAAACAATAATAACGAACCGTTTTCACAATTTGTGATGATGTAGTGAAATTTGTAGTGAATCTAGTAAGTAAAGGCGATAACATTTCTGATGAAGACGCCAACTATTGGTTTCATAGAACAGATGACGTCTTTCATAGGAGAGATGTCGTATTGACTCATTGAGGATTGCCATTTGAGAACAGTTGAATACAGCAATGCATTAGTGGTTCGATCTAGCACCACTGACGAGACCTATGATGGACCGAAATATCGTTATCCGATGATTGATCACGAATGCTTTGTTTTTGTTCTATGGAGGAAGTGAAAGGAAATTTCAAGAAAATATTCATTACATATTGTTCAAGTATCCTTTTTTTCGAAAGATCGGTACATCAAAGTTGCACGACAGTTTTATAAGTGAAATGAGTTAGTACGCCGCGAGCCATGGCTGGTTGAATAATGAAATAGATTAAAATGATTTTCGAAAAAATAGAAGATATATCTACGAATCAACCAAATGCAAATGAGTACGATTTATGTCAATTTATCACTTTGATTCTACCATTTTACTAAATTTTGGTATTATGGATACTATTGTAGATTTTTTGTTCATACAAATTCGGTGCATGTGAACATTTACATTGAACAATATCCCATTAACAAGCATGTTGTATGTTGTTTATTGTGAAAATGAAATATTTCTTGTGTTATTGATATCTGACCGACAGTCAGTCATTGCTGAAACTTCCAAGATATAACTTTCGTCCTCGCAGTTAAGGCACATACCACTGATGATGTCTGTCACAGTTACTGACGAAACGTTTGGTACTACAGATGAAGTTGTAAAAAGCCAAATACTTTCTCTCCCGAAAATTAATGACTCCTAAAAATATAACTCTTTCAATTCAAACTTTTTTGAATTTCTGACACAATCTTGTTCACCAATCAAGTCATAATTCAAGTGGAAGTAAAATTCATCAAAATTTGATAAAGGGTTGTTTGTTGCCGAGTTCATTGATGCCGGTGACTTAATTTACCAATTGCTTTCCCAGAATGAAAATATTTGAGGTGGTTCTTCAGGAGCTCTTGATCAATCCTACGAATTTTTGGTAAAATGAGTAAGTTCTGGAAAGGACCATTGATGTTATTTGGATTTATTATAGATTCGGGGCCGTCCTAGATAGCAAAGTTCTAAAAAATTTTATCACATAATTTTGACAATCACCATATAATATAATTTCGAAAGTATTCATGTGTGTGCTTCAATATTTGGCTTTGGAAGTACCATAACATCTTAAAAAAACGTAGATTCAAATAGTTCTGCAAGTACTATTAATAAATAGATGTAGTTTTATGAGTTTATTTGAAGATGCAAATAGTCCATATCAAATAAAAGAAATAAGAATTTAAAAGCTAACAGATTCAATGTTAAAAGTTTCTCCGAGAGAAAATTAAAGTTTTCCTTAATGGCCTCTCAATTATATCTTTTCACCACTTTTTATTCTCTTCATATAGAAAGTTACAGAAATATTCATAGCCTTGAAAGAGTTCTCATCGACTACTGAATATACTTCTATCGGAGATACTTGAAGATTACAACGTTATCATGAACAGTCAAGTAGCTTTAAGGTGAGGTAGCCGTATTGTATTTCATTAGAAAGACTCTGCAGTGTTGCAGTGTTAATCTCTCTTTTTTTAATTACATTCAATTAGCGAGGGCCGTGATGTTGTCAGGCTCATCTAATATCATGTGGTCAAAATAATTTTATTCGCCAGAGGTTTCACACCAGTTCTCCCACTGGATATTCATTCAATGACAACAAAACTTGTTTCACCACTGAATTGCTGAATACTCTTTGAATGTATTCACCCATTTGGAACAATTGGTATGCTAACCTTACTTAATTTGACAGAGGAACCCTTTGAATAGTCGATGGATTTTTTTGGAGTGAACAACATATTCCATTCAGGAGGTAAGAGACAAAAATTCAACCTGCTGGAGTCGCTGGAAATGAATAGTAGAAAACTTTCAAGTTCCCTGGAGATTGGCCACTCACCATTGTTAAACTTTTTTTATATTACCAAGTAATTTATTCAAAAGTTTACCTTATGTTCAAAAACTGGGAGTGTAATTGGCTTATAAATTTACCTGGGATCGCTTTCACTATCAACCACTCAAATTAGGTATAGTTCAAGTATAGTGCAACGTAACTTCCAACAGCTCTCCTTTATTATTATACTTAGCGAGCTAACTAATATATATA
>WOGP01003742.1:0-14804 GCA_015342065.1 Leptinotarsa undecemlineata | reverse complement strand
GGCACGCCCCTGCCTGGACTTATTCCTTCAAGATTTGACTATTTATAAGTCATTCGACGCTTTCACCTTTCCCTTCTTTTCTCCCTCCGCTTCATTGGTTTTTTAGCGAGAGATGATCGTTTGGCGGGGGTTCGTCGTATTCCGCTTGATTAAAGGTTTCTATATGTTACGTATCTCTACGCTAGATTGGCTAAATACGTAGTTGGACAACATACATGCGGCTTCTTTGAATTTTCTTCTAAACCAGTGTTCCTCCTTGTGGATGATTTCAGCTTGTGCCCACTTGATGTTATGTTGATGAGTCCAAATGTGCTCTGCTATTCCGGTTTGTTGGTTTCTTCTCGCTGTGTACAGAGCACGTTTGGACTCATCAACATAACATCAAGTGGGCTCAAGCTGAAATCATCCACAAGGAGGAACACTGGTTTAGGAGAAAATTCAAAGAAGCCGCATATATGTTGTCCAAAAACGTATTTAGCCAAGCAAGCTAGAGATACGTAACATATGGAAACCTCTAATCAAGCGGAACACGACCAGCTCCCGCCAAACGATCAGCTCCCGATAAAAAACCAATGAAACGGAGAGAGGGAAGCAGTCGAATGACCTATAAATAGTCATATCTCAAAGGAATAAGTCCACCCCGTGAAGGGCGGTTCCCCCGTGAAGGGTGGTTCCCCCCGTGAAGAGCGGTACCCCCGTGAAGGGCGGTACTATGCCCCGTGCAGGGCGGTACTGATGTCTGTAGACTTCATACCGCCAACATCACCCCTCAGTCATGAACCCATTTGTCCTTCTTCTACAAAAATCAGTTAAAAGGGTAAGGGAGCTGGGCTCCAACCTGAATGAGACCAAGACGACGTGTAGGAATAAGTCCAGTTATCAACCGAAGACGATTGTGGATACTAACGATCGAAACGTGAAGTAACTTGGTTTGGAATCTTTTAATTTTATATTTCTGATTATCATTTCTTGTTAATAATTTTTTCAGCTCGTGTTGATACAATTTAAATTTTTTTTGGTTGTTGCTTGTATGTTATTTCATTGTAATTTCAGTTTTTTGCTTGAGGAAGCTATTATGTAGCAAAACACGTGTTGTGGTCCCAGTAAAACCCTTTATAGTGAAAATCGTACAATAAACTGTATTAATTAGTTTTATTCTTAATAAAATTGTTTTTTCAGCTAATCTTTTTAATTTTTCACAGATTCTTTCTGGGATTTCAAATCAATTTATTTTAGACAATGGAAGTCCGAACTGAAACACCACGAAACATTGTCAACCACCTTCAAACGATTTTCAATCATATTCAAATAAATCAGATTATTAGTTTAATAGAGGTAAACTAATTTGAGATGATAAATATTATTAAATACGCACTCATGTCGGTATGTTGGGATAAATAATCTACTTGAGAGGTGGGGTCATAAACCGAGTCATATCCTGGCATATTTAATAAATTTATGTGTTGAACAAGAGATTTCCCGAACAAACATGAGTTATCACTTATAACACTAGTTTATAAAAAGGATGACCCACACTCCATTGAAAATTGCGAAGGAATAAGTAATTTATTTGGCTAGCTATGGTGAGCTTCATGAGTGGAATATAAAAAATCAACTGTTCATTTTAAACTGTGAATAGGTTGCTATCTGCAAATCAGCATGAATTCATGAATGGCAGAAGCACTGAAACTAGTTCATATAGTTTTCAAGAGAATATAATAGCTACTCTGGATGTAAATATCCAGGGTTATTTATCGACTTTTCATGTGCCTACGTATTCATTGTGTAAAAAGTGGAAAGCTTCCCAAAAAAGTTTAGATAAATGTGTGGATCCTAAACAAAAATACATCTTTCAGATACAAACCAAAGGAACATGTTCATTTTGAATTTGGTTACTTGAATCCTAGGCATAGGAGTTTTATTCATGAAAGGATGATATGTTTTCGCATATATGAGTTTTTGTCTTTCTGTTTGTGTCAATAATATAAAACTTCAATAATAAGAAAAAGTATGACAATTTTGAGAGAATTATCTGTCAAAATAATGCTGATGAGGAGCTGAGAGTGTTTTGGCCTAATATTTTAATACTTTTTCCAATAAATGTTTGACTTGATTCTTAAAATGGGTATACCACTTTACTTATGAACCTTTCAAAAAAAGTAAATACACAATGTCAAGTGAATCTGTTTGAAAAATCTGTTTTTCCTTTTATCAGCTGTGGCTCCCATACGAACGACAATTCTCAGACGTTGAGAAACTTGTGCGACCTAAGGACTAACGAGGTCTTACCTTTTAACGTGCGATTCCTAACACGGTAGGAAGTGAAGCACACTAAAATCATTGGTCACAGACATGAATTCTAAAAATAATTGTTTTTCCTTCTATTTCATTGAAAAATACATTCAATAATAGATTTTTGATCTTGGTTAACACCTTAGTTGTGTAATTCGTAATACTACAGACTTTCAAAATAAACTGTCGTATACAGGATGTTGTCTATCATTTTAGCAAATTTTCATTTTTTATAGTCCCCATTATTTTAAAAAATGGGTAAAAAAATAATATTCCGCTTAGATGGCCATGACTTCAAATCTAGATGTATTTTTTAATGCTGAACAACTTTTTCAAATAACATTTTCAGAGATTTTTCAAAATAAGAGTACTTGTATTCGAAGGCTCCTCGTATATTACGTGTGTTTTATTGTATTTTGTTGGTACATGTTCAGTTTTAGGGGATGCAAAAACTTTTATCAAGAGTAAAATTTTGTCAAAAACCTCTTAATAAATAAGTTTTCCAAATGGTGCATACTTTGGGGATGACACTATATTGATAACTATTTCAGTTATAAATCTTTGGTAGTGTGTGTTTCTAATCTATATTATTTTCTAATAAGTTTTGTTATTTTATTACCTTGTATTTCTTTGAATGTCTGTTCTTCTAGAAGTACCGGCCTTTCATAAATGCAATACTTTTTACTCTGATTAAAGTAACTAGATTGTTAAAAAGTTGATGAATATCTTTTCGAAAAGAGAAATGAAAATCTCTATGTTTTTTACCACTTTTAATTGTAACTAACGTTACTGCTGTTTCGTCATATATGGACATTTAACAAACTTATTGTATAAGTCATTATGATCTCCTACCATGTAGTAACGGCTACATCCATCAATTTATTGAATATCTTTTCATCTGCTTGCACTTGTAGCTTTTTAAATCACTTTGATTTTATCAACATCAAATACAATTTTGTTTTTGAAACTGTCATCATTCTTCCATATGTCGTTATTTATTCAACTCACAAAGTGTATTTTCTAATACATCCAAAGGAGGCTACAGTGTAACCGATTCAGAAAAAAAAGAATCATTCCAAGTAATACAGACCCATGCAAAACTTTCGATCTCCAGACATACTTGGAATATTGTATAATATTTTTAATATCAATACCCATTCAAATATTATATTGTGTAGCATTTCTGTGATTGATATCATTATGACTTGAGTACAAGCTGATGATAGAAAGTGATTTCAGTATTTGAATAATTTTGCCAGATGGAGTTTTTCTTTCAGTTTGTATCTGAAAGAAACTTCTATGCATGATCTATACATTTTTGTGAATATTTTATTTTGAATTCATTTCCTTTTTTTCTTTCTTAAGTTTCACACATTTTTTTCTGTAATATAGTTGAAAACAAAAAAGCTTTTTTTACGAGAAACTAATATCTGTTAAAATATATATATTATTTTCATACTAATCCAATGACCACTTTTTAATCTTGAGGATAAATGAGATTTCAGTTAAAAACTTTTTACAATGTATTACAATTTTTTTCAGACTCAACTAGAAGGAATTATAGCACCCAAGAAGTAAAGATAAATAAAAATACATAAATAATGTATTCATTTAATAAAAATATAAATACCTATCCAAAGCATTTTTTAAATTGTCAATTGCATTTAAAAATGTGCGAAACCCCAATAAAACAATCAATTGTATAAAAAATGGAATGGGTACGCAGAAAAAGCCTTGGAAATATTTATACTACATACATATGACTTGATAAAAATACATAAAATATGTAAAACTACAATTGAATACTTTTGTACAATAAAACAATAATTTAGTTACACAAATCAGATAATACATTTTTTTACCCTATATTTAGAATACCTTCCACCCTGGTGAAACAACTGTGATGTTATTGGATAAAGAAATTATACAGACAATTGGTATTGGTGAATATTTTTGTCTAGTCCTAGTCTTTTAGAAAATATAAAAAAATAAATCAAACACTTTTGTAACAATGAGGTTCAAAATTCAAATTAGTGTTTTCCTTTTTTGGAACGCTTTTTTCGCTTCTTTTTATTACTAACGGATTCTTCTGAAGAGACAAGAATTTGTTCGTGATCTGTAGTAGGAGTTGGCGGTTCGGAGACACTTTCTTCATCTTCTTCATCATCTTCCTTTGAAACAAGACTGTGGGCGGTCAGATCAAGCCTCAATTCTTCTGGTTTTGTTAGTTCTAGAGAAATAATTTTTTCTTGAATTTGTTCCACCTATCAACGAATTATATTTCATTAATTTTCGATAGAGGTATGATTGCAAAATGTAACAAATTTCGATTTGACGTAAAATTCAATGTTGCAAAATCTATAACTTCAAATACATTTTTCACAATTTCTAAAAATTATTCATTTGAACCACAGGTACATACAATAATCATAACTATTTTCCTGGCAGCTAAAATAGAATAGCTAATCGTTGTGATTTTTATTTAATACTAGTATGCTTCATTCCAGTAAGATCCTAATCAAATTTAATTGGAAAAGTTAATATAAAATTAGTACAGTACAGAACAAATAATTTTTCAACTGTATTTATTAAAATCAATAATGTCACAACTTGATTCAGTTTTTAAAGGTGTGTCCTAAGGTAACAATATAAATAATGATAGATGCATGAACCATGGAGAATTAAGTATTGTATATTATGAGAATTTATTTTTATTCAAGCAATAATTATTTTACACGATTTTCTCAATTTTTTTTAGGGTGTCATTGGAATTTTGAATTTAGTGAGATTGTTTTCGGTTTCTAGCTCACATACATTTTCGGAAAATGATATTTTATGAATTGTGATACAGGATCTGTAGCAGATTTCAATGTCTTGTGTAGTAGCTGCGGTTAATATTCTATAGAAAAAAATATATATTTTTTTTAGGGAATTCATGTTTTTTTTTTTTGATAAAATAGTAATTCAGTGATTCTACTGGCCAGTCAATATATCAGTGTATCCATGGGAAAATTCTGAGAAAAGGATAAGTTCGTTCAGAATGAGTTGGAAATTCGGGTTAACAATGTTTACCTAAAACTATGTAACTATGTAATTGTAAACAGCTTTTTATTGCAAATGTGGCGAGTTAATTTCTGTTTGGTACATTAAAACAAAATGGCTCTAGATGACGGTTCCAACTGGTTACTTCACTCTACTGCTTACAAACTCCAAGTATCATTACAAATCTCACCAGAACTTTTCATTAATATCTAAGTATGAGGATACTCATGAAGATTAGAGCCAAGTAGAAGAAAATATAACACTATACAATTACGTAAGTGGTCACCAATAATTTAATCGGATGGGTTATTTCAGAGAAGCGATTTTGAGAGAATGAAATACTCGATATATACAAAAAGTATGGGAAGGATAAGCTTATAGGTAGTAAATAGTGAACCATTCTATGTAGTATTTGGTATAGTTTAGCTCATGTTGATGTTAACTTAGTTGATGAAGCGTGCGTCAAGAGAAGTGTTTTAGTTCTCCTGTGTAAGAGTATTTGTGTTGGATTCATTCAGCAACATTTCATATCCATTTTAGGAGTTTATAAATAGGCGATCCTATTAACTATATTATGGCTATACATTTTTCTACAATAATTCTGATCTTACGGTAAAATCAATATTTTTTAGGTTACAAGATTATCATTTGCACTTTCATATACTTGTGCATGTACATTTCAGATTATTTTGTGCATTTATTGGTACAGTAAATTTGAAGAAATCTGATGTCGCTTGGCTGCATTGCTTTGCTGCATTGCACAGATATTTTGCAATTTCCAATAATATAGTAAGATACCGTGGACCAATGATGCCACTCTGGAGGGCACACTTTCTTATAACATTCAGCAGGAGTAGAGTCCAAATCGAACAGGTTACCTTATAAGGAGAGTGTTTCCAAGAGATTTCCTCAGTTGCCATTTTCTGCATCATTATTGCCATCATTCGTTGCATCCATTTGTTATATGTGAATAATCCTAAACATCATATCTCTTGAGAAAATGATTTTCAGCAGATTTAAGGATGTAGGAAACGTTTATGCATGTAAATTCGCGAGAGACAAACATATAACAATACATCTTAGGAGAGGACGATGTGGAGAATACCTAGAGACTGTATGGTGTTTGTCTCTCATACACCTGAATCAGGATGATAGAAGGCATAATTACCGTGAAGAAAAAGCACTTGCAAGAAGTGATCCTAGTAGAGAATTCCCTCCACTTCAAATATCACCAGAAACGTCTATATATCTGGTCACTGAAACAGTCATAAAACTATCGTAGTTTCCGTTACAACTATGCTTGCCATTTAAAACTTAGTCTACTCTCTTGAAGTAGTGAAGAGGACTGACGAGTAGCCATTTCGAGCTGAAAACCCCAGAAGTTATGCACATTCATAGGAATTCATATCCCAAATCTTTCGTTACAGAGTTATTTTTCCCATACAATAGAATTTGGAGTGTCTGCCTGAGAGAATGGGACTATCTAAAGGACACACATCAATGATTTCAGTATACATTCGCGGAAAATGTATTCATGAAAGTTCACGCTTTTTTCAACAGAGCGATTCATATGAAGGCAATAAATGGGCTCTATGGGACCTTTGTTCATAGTTCTCGTGCCATACTTTGCTATTTCCCCAGACTTTTCAAAACATACAAAAATCTAGTGTTATATGTTGGCAATGAATAATGACACTTTAGTAGTGATACATTGTTGAAAATAGCGGGAACTTTCACGACAAAATATTCCGGGAAGTTCTAACCGAAATCATTGATGTGTGTCTGAAAATGAAAGTGTACCATGTTAGATATAAATAGAGGCCAGGTTTAAATTTAATAGTCTACCATATTTCCTGAAAACACCAACTTGGTAGGTGAAAGGTGCGTCGAGAAGAGTGATGCAGTTCTGGTGTTTGGGAACAATGCTTGAATCGAATGCATTCTAAACTAGATGTTACAGTAGGCCAACAGAATAATCTTGGTCTGCCATGATGGTGGCTCTAATATCTTCCTGGAATTAATTAAATTAACTCGCTATGAACTGCCTGATATAATCAGGCATTTGCTGTTGGCATATTTGGTATTATGTCAGCATAGATCCATTGGCATAACAACATTATGAGTGCATTATTACTATCTCCTTCTTGAAATAATAACACACTGGTTTTGAATCCATTGTAGAATATGAGTAGTAGAGAAATGATTTGCACTATCGCAGAAAAACTATATTTGTTATGGATTTGTCTGCTCATGGAGAGAATTTTGAGTAGAAATATTAAAATGTCGATATTTACTCTTGGATATCCATAGCTTTCATTCAATCGGTTTTTCAAAACGTTTCTTCTGATTAAAATTGTCCTTAGTAGAATGAAACATTTCTTACTACCCATCCTCAAAATCAAACCAACTTGATTCAAACGGCAGAATTATTCATAATGAGGCACACAAATCACCCACCCAATAAATTTCTAACTCCCTACAGTTGGTTCTGAATCGCTGTGGATTGGCTCTGAACTATATGTAAAATACCAAAGTCTCTGTAGGGACTAGACCAGGAATTGGGCCAATAAAGAATATGCAGCACTGAGAAAACCTACTTGGGAACACACATGGAAACTTATTTATAAAGGGACTATCTTGTAAACGAACTGAAGAAAAGCTTCAACAGAGCAGTTAATCAACTTAAAAATAATTACAGGGCTACTCACTGGACATGTGAACACATTCAAAAATGGCCTGTACAAACTAATAAAAAGAACAAGATATATTGAAATGGGTATCATTAGATAAAATGGGATGAAAAATGCAATAAGCTCATAGGGTTGCAGTGTTTTTTGGAGACTTGCAAGATATAGATAAGTCAGATGTCTCCTCATCAGCAGCAAAAAATGCACAGTAGGGGAAGCAGTCAAAGCATGCCTCTCAATGTATATGGTCAGACTATCAAACCCAATTCAGGAAAAATAATAAAATTGCATTATCACGAATTCCAATATATAAAATAGAAATCATGACAATAATTATTTCAGCAATGTTTCACGTACTAACAGTATAATGTAACAAATCTTTGGATAATCATCAGATTTAAAACTATTTTGGATTATTTTTGTGTTTCTAAAAATGCAGAGGTTGATTTCTATAAAGCGGTTTCAACTGCTCGAAGCTGATGGAAGCAGCCATTGTTCTCTTCAAGTGATAGTCAACAGTGTCAATGAGTCTGTCGCTCGAAGAGAACAATTTGATAATTGCCACAACATCTTTGAACTTGCACATTGGGAAATAGTAATTTCTCAAATGTTATAAGTTTATGATACATTATTCAGTATTAGAATCTCTGGTTCTATCCACTGAGAGCAAAATTAAAAATGGAAATAGATTTCAAAATAAACAAATGATCACTAGAAGTATCAATTTAATGATTGCCGCAACATCTTTGAATTTGCACATCGAGAAATAGTAAGTTCCCAAAAGTTATAAGTTTATGATACATTATTCAGTATATGAATCTCTGGTTCTATCCATTGAGAGCAAGCTCAAACACGGAAATGGTTTTCAAAATAAACAAATAATTATTAGAAGTACCAATTTGTCAAGTAGTTGATAAATTCCTGAAAGAAAGTGAAAGCTACTTACCATAACAAAAGCCACAATGTAAATAACAAATAACAATATTTTCTTCAAATGAAATGATAGGTTAAAAACAAAATGCAAGGCATTGGACAATGCAACCACAACCACAGAAAGAACAGTGCCAATTTTCGGAAAAAACTATTATCATAGCAATTATCAGGCATTTACTTCAGAACGAGAATATAACTTTATTATCGAAAAATAAAATTATTTTGTATATTTGCAAAAATCCTAATCATAAGTAATTTGAAACAAAACTACTTTCCAGACTATCGTTCAGCCCACAGAACTTCAGAAGTATTGGAAGATTTTATTTATTGTACTTTCCTTCCTTTGTTGAAGCATTATTTATTTTCATCCAAATCTGAGAGTTAATTTTTTCTGTTATTCAGTGTACAGCAGTTGTGTTCGAAATAAAGCTGTCAAAGTGCGTACTATCGTCAAGTAGAACTGACCGATACTGATACAGCTTATTGTAAGATGTAAAAAGTTTACAAACCATTCCTGCTTGAGGAATGATAAAATTCCAGCTTGAGTGAACTGTAGCCAGTTTTAGTAATTTTAGAAGTTTTAAAGGTGGTTCTGAAGAACTAGGCAATTTGAATCATTAAAACAGAAAAATTTCTGATATTAGAGTAATAGTAGATTTTTGTCTGTATTGTAGAGATCTTCTTTGGAAACAACTCCGAACAGATATTTTCAGATATGTATTTGAAAAATAAAACTATTGATTTAGAAAATTAGATAATTTGAAGGCATATCTCCGAAAAATGATCCTGCTCTCCTTCTTCTTGACCATCAAACTACCAAACTATATATGAGAGAAAACAAGTGTTAAAAAACTAACCATGTGTGCATAAAAGAGAGTATCATGCTGATTTGAACAAGCCTTCTAGTTCTTATACCTCTCTCTCTATCAGCTTCTCTACGTATTCCACTGTTCGCACTCGTTTTTCTCCCGCTTCATCGACATATTCTTCTGTTCGGCGAGTTATAGTTTCCCCCAGCACCTTTTCACTTTCTCGAACAATCGTGTTGCCCGGAGTTGTTCTAACTGCCAGCTTGGGGAAGTCTGCACTCGAGGGGCGTAGCTGAACAGGGCATGCAACAGGGTTAGTAGTGGCCTGGACAAGTGGACGAGTCCAGTGAGTTTGATGTTAGTTAAAAAAGGGTGTTGCCAATTTTCTAATGATTGACTTTACTTTGGAAAATTTTGAACAGACATAACATATAACATTAGTTGACTGATTATTAGGACATATATCTACTGAAATTGTTCTTTTATTTTATTTAATGGATTTTAATTAGGGCCCTTTATAGTTATAGATGCAGATGTAGTTGCGAACTTTATAGAGTGACGTTATTTTTGAAGGGCACGTTCGTTTTTTCAAACAAAAAACTCAATGGAATCAAACTTTCAATACAGTTTGAAAAAAGGAAAATAGTATTTCTTCACGTACAGGGAATTATATACTTGCGAACACAATCATGCAATAGCGGAATTGGTAGGCTTGATATATTGGAAACCATGTTGAAATTAATTTAAGAGACTCCAGTACTCATGAAAATATTAAGCGCTTCCTATTTTTGAATTTAAATAAAACAAAGTCTGTGCTAGATATTATCGAAAGACCTATTGATGCCATTATGTGTAGAATATAATATCGTTCAAATGTCCGCTACGGTTTCTCTGGGTGGAGCGCGTCCGAAACGTCCAATTTTCCATAACTGGCGCATAAATCAGGCTGAATTTGACCGATGGCATGGGGTATGTTGGCTTTGAGGGCTGCTGTGGTTTGTGGCTCATTCCCATGCACCTGCGACTTGAGAAAACCCTACAAGAAAAAGTGTAAGAGGGTCAAATCACACGATCTCGGTGGCCAGTTCACATCACCTCTACGTGAGATGACCATGCCCTCAAATCGCAGAATATCCAATGTGGTGTGTGGTACGTGTTGCCGTCCTGTTTTCAGGATGCATTGGACGCTCTTGGATCTTATGTGGATTGGTATCATCCCAGTGGACTCCAATTTATCCACTACATTGCAAATAGTCCTCTCGGTAGGACGATTATGGCGAAGCGCGCGATATGTTACAGAACACCCATTTTGATGGAACCATTTTATTATTTGCGCATGTTGTTGAATGATATATCCGTCCATAGCAATATGGCGAAACAGACTAAATAAATGATGTATTACAAAAACACTTTATTGTGTGATTTTCACTAAAATCACACAATAAAGTATTTTTGTAATACGTTAGTTATGGATTTTCATCAAGTATCTGCCAATTCCATCATATAAATAAATGATAACTAATTTGACAGATGTAGCTTCAACGAGATGGACGTTATCAATTGTCAAAGTTCGGAAATCCCAGTTGAAAGACCCTTTACTATATAAACAGATTTTTCTGTAACAACTATTTTTATTTCTCTTTTGTTTTTAAAGATACAGATAACTTCAAGAAATACACAAAGTTTCCAGATATGAATGCTTCATCAATTATGTCTTCGTATGGTGAATTACTTGATTGTTGATGAAGTAAATCATTTTAGCGCTGACTTCCATTAAAATTTAACCCAAAGAAATTAATGGAACAAATCTTAGCTCAAAAGCAACAAAATTCCCTGAAGTTGAAATTTTGGATATTTGCTGAATGATCGCTTATACGGGAGAGAACTGTGAATTTATTAATTTGAATTGGCAACACCTGTTAGTTTGAAGAACAAAAGGTTAGTTACAATAAATGTAATGTTCAAAATAATTAGAGACATTAAAACAATGGTTCAAATTAAATCATTCCAGTCGTTAGTACAATTCATCCATAAAAAAACGAAATCTAGTCATGCACATAATCCTACATCCATGATCAAACGAAAATGTTGAAATTAATAGAAAAACGACTTGAAATCGAATGGACATAATTTTGACTAACCCAAAGATGAAACTTATTTATGATTGTGGAAAAACCGAAAAATGTATTATGCTATGTGAAATATCATCTAATATGTTGTCAAACGGAATTTAATTGATCAAAGAACAGAAAAAAATCATTGCAATCAATAAATACCTCTTCCTTATGGGATACTTCATTTATTGTCTGATGTGCACCTTCTCCAACGATATCCGTCATACTCTTTATAACCATTTGAGCTTGAATGGCATCTTGCTCCAGAGATTTCAATCTTGCGGCACGCCAAGCAGCTCTCTTCTCAGCACGTAGAGCCCTCTCTTCAGCAGGAGACAAAGGATTGTCATCGTCATCAGTTTGTAGTCCCTCTTCTCGCATCATTTCTTTGAGTCGTTTTTCAGCCTTTGCTGTGCGTACTATTCCAATAGTACTAGAAGGTCTGAGCAGATAAGTAATCAATGTATTCCATAAGTTAATTTGAAAGTCGATGACAGATATTTATTATACTTTTGTATTCAGACGAACAACGAAGCAACTTTAATGTGGTAGAACTTGTAATGTTTATTAAGAATACTTCGATATTGAAAACATTCGGAGATTATGCAATTTTTTCACTGGAGATGTAATACCAATATGAATTACTCATATAAAAATCATGTGGTCTTATTTTATTTAAAGTTCATTTTATGAAATAAGCATATCTCTTTCATAAACACACATGCAGGAAGCATTACAGAATGAGAGAATTAACTTAGGAACATTTTTCTTTGGGAAAAATGTCAGACTATTTTGAAATAAATGAGAGAATAAAAGCATACTAGTCAAAAACGAATACATTTCTTGATTATTTTCAACTTCCATTGTGTGAGTGGAACATCAACATTTCTTTCCAAATCATCATAAATATTTCTATTACCACCAACTGATATATTTTTTTTTCAAGTTGATGCAATTATTCTAGATGACATTAGAACCCAGAAGCATTGCATCCATAATCTAATACTATATTTTTTTAAGGACAAACCACAAGCACTAAAGGAAAATCCTTAAGGCACTCTCAGAGCGGTGCCTGTGCGAAAGTAGTGATTTACATTGGATTTGAATCGCTGGTTCAAACTGGCATAAATCTTGTCAGTGTCATAGTCCTGGATGCAACACTGAAAATCATTGTCTTAAATAATCCTGAGTAAGTTGTAGCGATGACGAATCTACTTAGGAAGAAACCATACATCGAATTTGTAAAAACTCGCCATATAAATATCAAAGATAAGCGAGCATTATAATGGCGATCCAATGCAAAGCAAATTTTTTATTTTGACCAACAAATTAGGTTCACTGTCACTCTCTGCAACTTTCACAATGAAAAAAAAACTATATAATAAAGATACCAGAGTTCAACAGGTGGTATAATCTAGTTGCCCTCAAAATGGAAGCCCCAGAAATCCAAAAGCAAACTATAGTCAAAGTCAAAGTTGAAGCTTGGTTTCCTGACAAATTGTCGGTAGGACCCCCATTCATCTTTGATATTCGTGGTTTGAGTTTTCTGTCGACCTCACATAATATGACATATTCATAAGGAGAGTCACTATCACCATTTTTTACTCAATATTATTCTTGTTGAGAATAGACATCCAAGTTTACTTGTAAGTGATTGGTGGTTTGAACAATCTTTAACATCAATTACTGCATTAGCAGAAATTTGGAAAGCTCTACCTTAATGACATCAGAAAACGAATCCACGTTTCTAGAAATGATATAAAATCTGCCTATAATTTCTAAAAACATGCGGATTTGTTTTCCAATGGTATTCCGGGATAGCTTTCTAAATTTCAGTTAAAGCAGTTGTCGGTTTTAAAGATTGGTGAAACCACCAACGTCAACATAAAAAATTGGCAAGCAAACTTGAATATCACACCAACAGGTGGTTCTACTTATGTCTCGCTGGTGTTTACGCAGTGATTTTTGTCAAATGTTTAAGCAGTGATTTTTTCAAGTACTCGTGTTGATGGAGACGTAAGGTATTCTGACTCATACCATAAAGTGCAACTGTCTTCTTGATGACTTCATACATTTATGAAAAGAGGAAAGTTTTTGACGAAAAAATTGAACAAATATTTTTCATACCGTCTGAATTTTGTTAAAATTCAGAATGAGTTGTTTTTAAAAACTCAAAATGAATTAGCAGTAAGCTCATAAGATAATAAAAAATCATATTTCAAGATCATTTACAATAAGACAGACACTATATAAAAAATAGTTATATTAGAGAAGACTAGTTATGAAATCAGAGACAATGAAAAGAATGAGAAACGAAAAAAAAAATTTTGATGAAAATTTCTGAGAACCTACCATCGGAAATACTTGGAACACAGCTTGACGCTTATCCCAGTTTTCCTGCCCTTATAGACTGCATTTGTGAGCAGCTCGGCAAAGGTAAAAACACTATACACAATTTTCTAGCCGTAGAAAAAATACAATTAAATTACCTATACCAAATTCAGCTTTTGTGAAGGATTAATTGATTTATGATGGATGCAAAATATTCAATCATTGACCTAATAATATAAAGAACACAATCAATTACAATTATTTTAAGAAGGTTGTTCAATTTTTATTTTGTGAAGAACCTAATTATAGTCCGGAGGAGTTTTATAATGATAATTTTGATTGAACAAACAAATTTCACTTATATATTTTTATTCAATTTTGTAAATTTTCTATATACACTTTCAACTATTTTTTCTATGTTTTATACCACTTTTAATTGTAACTAACGTTACTGCAGTTTCGTCCTATACGGACAGTTTCAAACTTACTTACACAATAATAATAATTTTGCACGAAACTGCAGTAACGTTAGTTACAATTAAAAGTAGTATAAAACATAGAAATTTTCATTTCTCTTTTCATTATGATCTCCTACC
>WOGP01003741.1:0-14805 GCA_015342065.1 Leptinotarsa undecemlineata | reverse complement strand
AAACCAGGACGTTACAGACAACAGTATAATAGATTTAATGATATATCATTATATTATCATATTAAAACCACCTGTTCCTTGAAGAGGAATGAAAATTACCTGTAGATTCGTCGAGATGTGGAAGTCTCGGATTGCTTGAGAGTCAGTGGCGCCCTATCTATTATTTTTTTCATAAACCTACCCCCAAACTCTACGACTGAAGCCGTGCAACCCTTTTGTACGCGTGTACTTGAGCATCGACAGGTAAAGTGATTTTTGTTTTTGTTTCTATTCTAAGTTTTTGAAATATTTTTCATTGATAAGATCGAACACGCGTTACAAGGTATGTTCAAAATGCATTCCAATGCAGTATAGTAATAGTATACACGCAAATTGAAGGCAATATTCCGCAGGAAATTGTGCTGTACGGCCTCGAGTTTCACTTTTTGTGTAACGTAATGAGGGAACCAAACTGTGGAACAATAAACGAGATGAGATCTAACCAGGGAAAAATAAAGAGATTCAATAGCAGTGATGTTTGTGACATCACAAGTGGTTCTCTTTATAAAGCCAAGCATCTTCATAGATCTTTAAGTGTAAGTGTGGAGTCTAGGATCACACCTAGATCTTTGGCTTCAATAGCAAAATGTAAGGTCCGATTATTTGAACTATATTCGAAAATGAATGAGTGATGTGTTCGATGAAAGCGAAGAATCAGGCATTCGGATGCATTCAAACACATGCCATTTTGCGAACACCAGTTAGATGTGCAATCTCACTTTAAATAATTTTGAAACATTTTAAATCGTCCGCAAATAGAAAGCTTCGCTTTCATGGAAACAGATGATTAGATGGTTGATATGCAGGTTGAACAACAGTGGTCCCAAATGTGAACCTTGTGATTACCTTGTGTTACTGCGATGGTATGAGAACAGTAATTATTAACTCTAACAATTTGTGTTCTTTCCGTAAGATAGCTCTTAAGCCACTGCAATATTTGCCCATCAACAATATATAAATAAAGTTTATGGATAAACAGCTCATAATTAACTTTGTCAGAAGCTTTGGAGAAATCAGTGTATACAGAGTCAACTTAGAAAACTCTTAGACAGAGCATCAGACAGAAAATGAACGTAGGTAATCAGACCCAGTTCAGCTGACTTTTTGGATGTAAATCCGAATTGTTAGGCTCCATAATTGATAATTGGGGAGCAGTTATAAGTAAGGTAGTCAAAAATGATTCTCTCAAAAACTTTAGGGATTGCGCTAAGATTAGAAATTGGACGATAATCACACACGTTGGATTTTCGACCTGATTTATGTATTGGGGTGACATATGAGGTGTTCCAATAGTCCGGGAATTTGCCAGATGATAGGGAATTATTAAATATATAGAAAAGTGGTCGAGCTTAAATGAAGCTGAATGATTTAAAACAAGTTGAAGGAATTCCATCAGGACCGGAGCCTTTGTTGGTATTAAGTTTGGACAGTTTTTCGTAAATTTTAGAGATTTCAATATGATAATGGAACACATCATATCATATCATAAGGATGTAAAGATTGACTTGTATAGACGGAAGAAAATTGATTAGCAAAAAGGTTGGCAAAATCGATCACATTGGTAGTGGTACGATTACCAGAAGTCATTAGGTATAGTGTTATTTTATCGTTTTGTTGCTTACAAATTTCCAAAACTATTTAACATTATTAATAATATAATGTTCAGTGCGTTGAATGTAATCTGTATAACATTGTCTGGTTAAGGATTTACATCTGGATCTTAAATTGTTAAATGCTGCGTAGCTTTTTGGACACCTTGCGCTCTTGTAGATCCTGTGAGTTAATTTCTTTTCATAAAGTAGTTTCTTCGGCTCAGGGGCGTGCCAGCATGGAAATCTCCTTTCACAGACTTTTTTCGAGGAACAAAGCGATCAATTTAGAATAAAGAGTGTCTTAAGATATTGAAATCATATGAGAAAGTTCCTTTTCATGTAATGCATCATCCCAATGGATTGCTTTAAGGGGCAAGTTTATCGATACATTGTCAGCGGGAAGAAAGACATAGTAATACTTTTCACCAGATGAATATTCATTTGATATTTTGAGTAGCAAATAACATTCAAGTGGAGGATGATGCGAGTCTTCAGGAAATAAGATGTCGACAGCTTTTAGTACCGTAAGATCTACTGGTGATAAGATGAGATCAAGAGTAACTCCTTTATCGTTGAATATTGAGAAAAGCACACATGTTAGATATCGTTTCAATACAATATATCTCAGATCGAGTGGATAGGGGCAGAGGACAATCAACAGAGCAATAATCTTCTAACTCCCATAATGCTGATGGAAGATTAAAATCACCAATTGAAAAAAATTTACATTACTATATTGCTCGTTCAAGGTAATTAGCTGATCAAAGTAAGATTGGTATAAAGTTGGTGAAAATTTAGGTGGGAAATATACCGTACCAATAATAGAATTGTTATTGAAGAGAACAAACAATAGTTCGATCGAAAGATCAGACTGATTCAGATAGACAGAAAATTATTTATTGATAGTACACCAGCACCCCTGCTGAAGACACAGGATTCACTGAAACGGTCAGTTCTATATACGTTGTAGCTGGAAAGCCCAAGTTCGGCGTCGGTGAATTCAGGTGTGAGCCAGGTTTCGGTAAAGATATTGATATCGTAAGAACATTTGCTAACATTTAAACTGAGGTCCGTCAGTTTAGTTCTAAGACCTCTGACATTTTGGTAATAATGCGAAGGACTGCTCGGTTTTAGTTTTTTTAATGATTTTTGGTGTATTGTTGAAGTATTTCATAGACAAATTCTACTCACCAGCCTGTTGACGCACTATAAGTTCATTTTTCACCGAGTCAAGTTGCTTTTTTTGATAGAGAGTTTGATCAGGTTGGAAAAATATTTTATTAGCATGGCCTAATTTATATTTGTTTCTTAGGATTTCATGGACATTGCGAGCAGAAGACATAATAACTTTAATTGGTCGATGACCATTTTCATTCTTCTTCCCAAAACGTAGAATATTTGTGTCATTAACGTTTACCGCCCCTTCAGGTAATATGGATTTTACGTGGTTAATATCTTCGGATGTACAATTCCGGTAGATTAAAGATCAATGAATTGTTTGATTTTTTTTTTGATGTTCATGAAGCACATTTATGATGTCATCAGTTGCTGGAAAGTAACTCTTTTCATCCATTAATTTATGAATTTCAGCTTTGATTGTGGTAACTTCAGACTTGAGGTTTTCAATTTCTCTTTAAATTTGGGCACACTTACAGATACCGTATCTCAGATGGCAAGATGAGAGCAAAGTACACATTTTTGGCCATATTAGTGCCCAATTCATTTGCTGATACTCTAACTGAAAAGCATCCTGATGAAATTTTTTCACATTATTTTATTTATGTGACCTTCAAAATAAAAATTTTTATCAATATCTTGCAATGCCAAAATAATGTAGTGTCATCAGCGAATTGAGTTATTTCTGCCGTTATATTAATGCGGGCTAGGTCGTTAATATATAATTAGAAGAAAATTGGGCCTAGAACCGATCCTTGTGAAACCAATCCGACAAGGCACTGTCTGGAGATGGGATATGTCGTCCCGGAGTTTGACTTTTTGAGTACATTCTGACAGGTATGATCTGAAACATTTCAAAGATTTATCTGTAAAGCCATACACTTCTAGTCTTTGCAGCAGACTTTCATGATCCACACAATTGCAATATATATAAAATATTTTTTTACAACATTATGTCGATTATTCATTTTTTGTTACCATAAAAAATTATAATAAACAAAATATTAACGTATTCTAAACTTTTATAAGTAACCAAATTATTTTTGAATAAACAATTGGATCGGTTGCGTACTGAATCAGTAAACGACATTCCCACAAAGTTATTTTATCATATTTGCTCAATTTATCATGCTAGAAATAAATAAAATACTTAAAAAAAAAATATTAAAAACGATGTACTGAAAACTGAAAAATCATTCGGAAGGTTCTAGGTAGTAGTCATCACACCACTCTCCTCAGCAATCGACGGTATTGATCAGACAAAAAAATAAATATATAAGTAAATATATAAATACTACGTCCAACGATATTATTATTTTTTCTTCTGATCAATACAGTATATTGCTGAGGAGAGTGGTTTGATAACTGGTGCCTAGGACCTTCAGAATTATTTTTTAGTTCTTAGTACATTGAAAGTGTTCAACATAGTGAGGTAGTTGTGAACAAATATGCAATACGCCTTTTTTTAGCTTCGGCCATCTTAAATTTGCATCCTTTTCAAAGTATACTACTCTTCTACTAGTCAAGCATTGTAATTTGATATTACAATATATAGAGATAGTTGTAGCTGTAGATAGTTATGGCTGTAGCCATCTTATGTTTACAATGAATAAACTTCAGTTACTAAATTTGACACAAACAAATGAATTAGCAAACAAACAGGGTAAACTTAATAAAACCATTTGAAAAAGTTGCAGAAATCGTGAGAAATGCCTGTTATTTTTATGAACAAGTACAAATAACAATTGATTGATAATAGTTACAAATTTGTTGAAAATCTTATTCGAAAGATTCATCAATGTATTCAATGATCCTTTTCATTTCTTTAATATTTTCATACTTCTATTAATTTTTCAGTCTACAAATCGAGTGGTTCATGCATTCTTTAGAAGTACCTACAATCAAAAAATTTAAAAAAATATTTGAAAGTTTGAAATGTATGACTTTTTTATTATTTTAGCAGTTAAAAATTATTATTTTCAATATAGAGGAAATTTCTTAACTAATTATTTGATATAACTATCTTAACTAATTATTAGATATAAGAAAATTATGACCGATTAAAAATGGTTATTTTCAAAAGTTTTCTGTTTTAAAAATCATCATATCATGAAAACAACAAAATTATAACTTTTTTTCAAACACTCATAGTGTTTTTGTTTTTGTTTGTAAACAATTCATAAACGAATGGCGCTAAAATTGTTTCCTTAAACTTACCGTATGTCTTCATCCATTCTTGTGGGTTTCAATGAAGACAACATTCAAGTAAAATTTTGTGAATTGATAATTACCTAGCTTTTTCAATAAATCACTTTGATGTTTTTCCAACGGAAATATATTTTTTATAGAATATATACACACATTCCATTCCATTCCATTCAAAATTATTATTCAATAGCTGAAACATTTTTTTTAGTGATGTACTTGCTTTAGATGCGTCATATGCATTCTCAAATTTACCTGGGGGGCCAATGTTCAGCGTTAAATCAAAATTATACATAATAAATATAGAGTTTCGGGAAGTGAAATTTTTGGAAATTTTTTCCTATTCAAGTATCTTTTTTGAATTATTACTTCATTACTTTATCATTACTTCTTTATAGTTTTCTAAATATTTGTGAAATTCTAAATATCTTCATAACTTTCGAAATTATTTTTCGCCCCGTATCATCGAAACAAAGTGCCCTATCAAAAATAAACAAAGGACAAAATATCCTTAGAATAAATCTAAAGAAATGAACTTTTATCTTTCAAGCCAGTCTCGAATATACCTACACAGTAGGTTGAATAGACTAACGCCTTTCAGAAAACAAATACTCCCCTGGCTTATTAGCCAGGGGAGTATTACACAGTGTTATTACACAGTGTTATTACACGAAGGACATTGGATTCTATCCGACAGGCGTCAGTGCAGAAATCTTCACAGAAAATTTCCTGCAAATGCAATTGGCAATACAACTGAAAGAGTCGATCTTCATTTTTGAAACGGGCACACTTGCAGACCGGTGTCGTGCTCATTAGCCACTTATCAGTGCAAGATAGTGGACATTATCGACCTAAAGTCAATGATATTCCATAAATGAAAATCGTAATTCTTTCAGAGTATTTCATTTCTCTTCCTAAGTTGAAGCGAACAACAAAATGTCACTCCATCTAGTGGACGAGGTACTAACCAACTGTATATCCGAAATTTGGCCGATTCCTCTGAGTAAAGACGAAAAACTTTCGTATTAGTCAGTGCCAGTCTTCAAGCATAACCCACTGTGAAGATTCCTGCACTGCGCCTGTCGGATATAATCCAACGCCTTTCGCGGTATTAGCCAGGGGAGTAGTTGTTTACCTATTGTGTAGGCATATTCGAGACTGGCTTGAACGTTTGAAGTTCATTTCTTTAGATTTATTTACTGCCAATCTTCAAGCATAGCCCACTGATTAATAAGAAAATCCTTAGAATAACCACCAAATGTTATGAAAAAGCTAATACTAGCATTAATGAATTTCTATATAAGGAGGATAAAAACTGACAAGAGAAAGAACGAATTAATCCGACCGCAATGGGAAAGGATCACAACACGGATTAAGAAAGAGAAAAAAGTAATTAACTCAACTCCTTAACCTGAAGATGAGAAAGGACAGGTGAACTCGAAAAATTTCAGAATGAAATCTCGTGAGGAGAAATGAATGAACGTAGTATATTTTTTAGGAGAGATTATTTGTCGACTGCTATATTGTGTACCCATCCTGCGAATGGTATCTGATTAAATTCCACAACCAATGTTTAGAGCACAACCTGAATAAAAGTGTTTTTTTATAATTTAATATTCATATGAAAGTAATTGTTTCGAAAGTATTTTTTCCTTCGTGTAATTCAATTTTTATATGGAAAATGTTGTTTGACGCGGGCTTTTTCTTTCAGTTTCTGTTTGAAAGTTATTTCTGAGCATGATACATAACTTTTTTGAAATATTTCCCACATGGAGATGGAGAAGTAGAAGATCAAAACCTTCTTTCCTAAGGAACATATTGTGCTGAAAACCGTAGAAAATATGGGATAAATTAATGTGAAAACAATACAATGTAGAATTTGAAAGCCGTGAATTTTTGGAATTTCTTCCTGGCGTTTCGCTAGCGCGAGTGGCTAGCTTCTTCAGAGGTTTAACCATCAAGGCTTGCTGTCCGATGACTAACTTTTAGGCTTCGTAAAGCGTATTTATGCCTTGTCAGAATATGTGAACCAGAACATCTGAAGAAGTAACTGAAACACCTTGAAGTTATCTTGGGATCGAATGGATACATTGCCTCCGAGATCAGGAAAGCCATGAAACCGAAGAGCACCACGGTTCAAAAAGCGAAAAAGGATCAGATGGTGGCACGCGCATAACTACCGTTTATCCCTAGGGTCACAGACAGAATTGGAAAACTATTGGATAACCACGACATCGAAACAGTCTCCAAACTCACGAGGAAGATACACAAATCCTCACGTCGGCTAAAGACAAAAGAGTCCCATTATCAGCAGCAAGGGTCTATCGCATACCGTGCACTTGTGGGAAGATGTATATCGAAATCAGCAAACGATCCATGGGAACGAGACTGAAAGAACATAAAAGGAACTGCAGACTAAACCAAGCGGACAAGTCAGCTGTAGCAGAACACGCACTTAGTGAATTAGACCACAAAATCTTGTTTGAAAACATAGAACTAATTGCCCCCAACCAGGTATACTATAACCGACTGGTACGGAAGGCAATAGAGATTCACAAACTCACGGAGAATTTCAAAAGAAAAAAGAAGCGGTGAACTTCAACCAAATATGGAACCCCATTTCAAGGAATTCGAGATAACGAGCGAAATGAAAGCAGGCAGCAAGATTGTTAATTTTCCAGGTTCAAGTACAGGTACAAGTGCAGGGGCAAGTACATGTACAAAATAAATACGCTTCACGAAGTTGATCATCGGACAGTCATGATGGTTAAACCTCTGAAGAAGCTAGCCACTCGCGCCAGAGAAACGTCAGAAAGAAATTCCAAAAATTCACGGCTTTCAAACTCGAAAAATAATGACAGTGGAAACCTCAGTCTGAACTATTTTGTCAATACAATGTAGAAATTATAACTGGAACACTAATTTCAAAAAACCCATGAATTTCATTGAATTAAACCCATTATCATTGTTTTCTTTATTACTTGCATCCATCCAGGATGGGTTTGTCTGGTGATATCTAGAAAGATTAGAAAAACGAAAGACATTTCAGTTGCAATCGGGCGTATCGTATTTTGTGCAGCGCCTTGATATTTTCGGATATCAGTACAAAACTAGATAAGTTTTGAGGTGAAACTCAGGAGTCATTTCATTATTACCTTTCTACCGATCCTTTAAAAACATATAATGTAATACACTCATTCGCAGGAAAATGATACCTCAGAACCTTAAATTATTTGAAGATTTTAAAAGCCATAGGTAACACAAACCTCATAGCGACTGGTACTTCACTATTAAAATGCTAGAATGAATTGTTTTTTATCACAAGTATATTTTTCAATATTCGTATTCACATTACGTTTATTTTTTGCGAGTCTGATCGTTATATTATTTTCTTGAACGACCGGATAAGATAAACCACAAAACTATCTTCTGTTATCAACTATATAGAGATATTTATTTCATATAAACGAAACAACTTCTCACATGAAACATATACAAAATTACTAATTTCAAAAATTGCAGGTAGATGATAACTCGCGGTTATTCACCCTTCTTCCAAACTTTCAATTTTTTGAAATACCATTTAACCGCATTTCATTCGTAAATATGTTTATTGATGAATTCAGCAAATATAACTAGATAAAGCATTATCACTCTAAGAAACCACAATTTCCCCGATAGTTTTATCTTCCTGGTTATTTCTCATCTAGCAGTGCGTAGCGTAGTAGAAAATTTTTATTATTCAATATATTCATTATATTAGGTACTGAAATTGACATTTTCAGCACAGAAGTGATGATGCTCACCAATACGTTTATGATATACAAGGCGTTCCAACAAACACTTGACTTGACCCACCCTGTAAGTCAGAAACGGACGTAGAATCGTACATTTCAAAGAAAACATGAATTTTCATTTCTGATATGAAAATTATACCTGAAACTTCACCTCCCTGTGGTCAATAACTACCCTCCCTATTTTTGTCAATAGCATAGGGGGTCGAATGATACATCTTTTGAAAAGTTTTTTATTCCTCTATTATTTTTGTTTATTTTAAATTGGTTTGTTCGTTAATAAAAAATTGAATGTTGAACTCAAGAAAAAACAGAAAATTCACTGTAGCTCATTTTGTTAAGGAAAACAACGAAACTAATATCAATGGCAACACAATCAACGAATAAAGTATTCAAAATGCCCTCCATCTAGTTCCTTACAATAATACAGTCTCCTTTCGAAAGCGTTTCTTTCATTACTGAAGATGTCCGGAATCAGCAATCGACATTTCGGAACAATTATCTGTCGTAGGTCTTCTAGATTTTTAGAATTTATTTAATTAGTAGTATATTCTATCTATTCCCAATTGGAACGGCAATAGAAATAAGATTAGTCATAAACATTTCTTTCCTGTGGCCCCTAGTCGCCCAGATAGTTGGTAAACATGGTATCAAGTGCAGTTGAGGAATAAAGGGTCGGCTAGCTGAACTGGCTGAATACTAATTTTATTGTACCTTTCATAATATTTTTTCATCAGTGCCGTGTGTTTGTGGAGTTAGGTAAGGTAGCGAGTGGTTTTGCAAATCAATTTTTGAAAACTTTTTTCTAGAGATCAATTACCCTAATACCAAACTGATATTTTTGCACTCGACGCACGTTAAGCTACCAAGGGACTAGCATCTTTAGGAGAAGAAAATTGATACTGAATATGTAGACAAGGGTTAGCTGTTTATATACCTGTAGTTTTTTAGTCCGATGTGGACTTTGTTTGTTGAATGATGATTATCCTAATTGATTTATCGGTAATTAGCTAGTGGAACCAATACCTGCAAATAAATTTGTCAACAATAGATTCAAAAGCGGACAATTTAATTTGCAACTAGTGGTTCCACTAGTTAATTACTGAAAAATCAATTAGGATAATTCATTCATTTTTATTTCATTGATTCTTTCAGGAATTTCAAATCACTCTATATCATATCAGACAATGAAAGCCCGAACTAATGAAATTCATTGTCAACCACCTTCAAACAAACGATATATGTCACAGGTTAACAATATTGCAACTTATTTGGTTCTTTTGAATATGTTATAAACACTGAACCTAATATAAGTTGATCCAATGATATATAGTATTGTCTTAGTTGAAATATCCAGCACTTTTCACAACTTCATTTGAATTTAGTACCTGTTAATGCATCGGAACGAATCCGTTATTTTCTTCGAAACAACAATTCAACACTTTGACTTTTTGAAGTACAATGGGAAGTACTGCGATAAAAAGTCATTAATAAATTTGATACTTGAATGTTTTCACGTTAATTATTCAAAACAGTAGGCCCACGCAATTCTTAGACGCACCGTTAAAGGAAGGGTGATAAAGCTAAAAACTTCTCAAATTTCCATGAAAGTTTGATTTAGTGATGCAAAACAAGCAAAACGACCTCTTAGAAACCTGTAGAAGTACTAAACTGTACTGGAAAAACTTCTATAAACCTACCATGAATATCAGTGACTATCAAAATATTTTTAAATATACCCATAAAATCTAAATATAGCCAAGGTCATTCCAGTCAAGACCAACAGTGGAATATAAAAATATTTTGTGATTTTTTTGGTATCCAAAAAACTTTGAAAGTTTCACAACACTGTTCCATTCCTTTGTCGAAATCTGACCAACCGAAATATGAACTTGCAATATATTTCATTTTTGAATTCTCCATATTACTGGCATATTATGTACTCTCTACTATCAATTTTTCTGCAAAGAACAAGAAATTATAATTTCGTGTCGTTTGAAATGAATAAATTGATGTTTCATTCATATGAATCACTGGACCAACCTGATTTCAAGTATTATAAAACCTTGGAAAAAATATTTTTTTTGTTATTCCTCCTCAAACTGAAAAAATTTATTGGAAAATCTCCATGAAATAAAAATACCTGATAAATACCTACCTCATATCATGAGCTTTCTCTCCTAGAGGTGAAGGTCCTCTAGACATAAAATCAGCATAATTAGGATCTATTATATTGGCAGTTTTCATTTGATAATAGTTGTTTTCGGTTGTAGTACCATTCATTACTATACAAGGCCTATTCAGTAATAATAATTCAGTTCAGTAATAATAATAATAGCTTTATTGTCCAACAGTTACCATTTACAGGACAATATAAAATTTTATTCACAAAACTTACGCATAAACGAAAAATAAACCTAACAAAAAAGAAAAAATAATTCTAATTGCCTACTTCAAGTACACGTTAGCAATTCTAATAATGTTATGAAGCATAGTGAAGCATAAATCACCATGGGCACCAATGCTATTGAAATGTGTGCACATAACATATATTGGGAAATTGGACATAATGTAAGTTCTTGAAACTGGCCGTGGTACATTGATGTTAATTTGTTCAAGAATTTCAATACAGTCAACTCTCTGATTAACTAACTTGAATAAAAATATGAGCGACGCACATTTTCTGGGATGTTCTAAACTAAATAGTTCGAAACGTTCATATATGACATCATTACTGATACCTCTCTCAGGGTAAGAACCATCTATTCTGAACATTAGAAATTCACGAAACTTTCTTAGAACATTTTCAATGGCGATGTTATGAATCTCATAGAATGGACTCCAGACGATACTTCATATTCTATATTGAACGTGCGTAGGTGAAATACAATAGCTTCATGACTTTAATATTATGAAAGTTTCTACAATTTCTAACAATGAAACCTTGCGCTCTGAGAGATTCTGAAACTTTTTATGAAATATGTCTACCAAATGTTAATCTATGATTAAATATTACCCGTAGGTCTTTGATCTCACGACATCTCAGCAGATCTGAATCCTGTATTAAATACGCATTGAGTTTCAATTTATTTTTGCTACACCAAGCAACAAGAAATTCTAATTAAGATTGAATATTTACACAATCGCCTACTTACTCAATTATAGAAAATAAATGCAAGTCATCCGCGAAGCATAACCGCTCACGAGCTGAACTTCTACATAAATCATTAATAAACAATTAAAACAAAAGAGGACCTAGGTTGGGTCCCTGTGGCACCCAGAAGAAGCTATATATGTTCTAGATTTATAATTCGAAAAATGGAAACTCATCAGTTTATTGAGCAAGATACCATGATCCATTTTATCAAATGCTTTAGAGACATCCGTATATAACATCAACCTGGCCATTGTTATCTAATGCTTCAGAAATAAATTGAGCAATAAGGACTAGATTTGTAACAGTAGAACCCTTAGTAACAAATCCATGTTGATATTGAGATAGTTGCCGTTGAAGAGAAGCATTGAGGCGATTATATAAAATAATATTAAAAATTTTAGAAAACATACATAAAATAGATACGGGACTGTAACCCTCTATATATGATTTCTAACCACTTTTGTATACAGGACATACTTTAGCTAATTTCCAAATATCTGTGAATGTTTCAGATATCAGAATTGCTAATGTTCCTGCACAATCCTTCAACAAACATGATGGGATCATATCTGGGCCTGATGTCAGTTTGTCGTTTAGTTTTTCAGTTGCAGATATAACTTTTCTTGAAAGGGGTGAAAATGAATATAAACATTATTATTCACTGTACCAACTTTGTTCAAAATTTAACCAGATTTTGAATACACTTTACTGAAAAAATTACTGAAGGCATCAAAAATATCTTGAGGATTCTCGAGTTTGTTTCCTAAGTAGGTTACTGATCCTGGTATTCTTGTGCTGTTATTCTTAGAGTGAACATACTATCAGAATCTGCTAGTATCTCTAGACAACATTTTTTGTATGTTAGCAAGATAGTTTTCATGTGCGGTTTTTATTCGGCTTTTAATCAAAGCACGCAAACGTTGGAATTCAAATATATCCTCATCACGTTTAAATTTCCTGAATTTTTTTCTGAATTTAGCATTCTGTTCAATGTTTTTTATATCAGAATGAAATTGTTTTGGATAAACATGACTGAAATTTTTTAATTTGGGTATATGCTCTTCAAAAATATCATATAGAATTGAATATGAGGTATCGACTAATTTATTAACGTCCTATTAACGAACCTAAATTACTCCAATCAGTTTTCTCTATACCTCTATACAAAGATGGAAAGTTCGCTTTCCTCAAGTTATATGTGATGTTTGATAGGTTTAATTTTAAATTTTTTTTTGATGTGTGTGTCAGCTATTTTAATACTTATTAACTTGATAAGGAAGTTTTCCATTATTTCTTGAAAATCACCGCAGATACTAACAGTACAGATCATTGAATGGGAAATGTTCCTCAATTTGTATACGTATACGTACCTAGATATTCTACTTTAAAACAGAACAATTTTCTTCATAAATCAACAATTACAAGCCACATAAACAACAGTTGTTTTGTTATTTATTTGTATAGAGGAGATAGGTTAGGTGCACAAAATGTCATATGTCACAGAATGTCTCGGAACTCGGAACATAAGTTAACAGAACAGCACGCCTCTGAAATGTGTCATATTTGTTTGTCTCATACAAGTAACAGATTCATTGTCCTTTATTAGCTATAACCGATGTTGCCAAATGGTGAAATAGAAAAGAATCCCTTTGAATGTTGAATGCATTATTTCATTCCTCTTTTTTAAGTATTCGAATAATTTTTTTAAGAAAAAGGTTGAAATGATAAGTTTAAAATGCGTTGTTTCAGAGCTCTTTTATGAAAACTACTTGATTTTTGTCAGGAGGAACATTCCCCATGTTGCAGTTCCTTTTCCACTCTTCTCTCAATAGCAGAAGGCAAGAGACATATGAACATTTTGTGAGTGACCGTATGAGACTTTATTGAAATTATCTAATCCCAGTGAAAAAAAAATTAATCTAACAATGAAATATTCCAAATTATCGTGTGAGTCCGCATGATATAACTTTGAAATGCCTGAATTACAATAATTGAAAAAATTGCGATCTAATAATAGCGATTCACTGTTTTCAATCACTTGAGTATCTAATCAAAGTGATTAATCCAATATGACTCTGCAAACAATATAACCAGATGGTGCAATATATTAGATAAACTAAAAACTTTGTGATTTTATTTCCTTCAGACTTCAATTCATACAAAAATTTCACATTGAACTTTTTCAGTGTCCGATATAAAAGTATGTGACTTATTTTCAACTAGTCGGCCGCCCCGACTTTATAGGAGTAGCATCATGATATTTCAACCACTTTACACAAAATTATAATGAACTTACATTAGTTCGGACTTCCATTATCTAATATAATATAAATTGATTTCAAAACCCTGAAAAAATAAAAAGATTAAACGAAAAAACAATTTTACTAAATACACAAAAATGAAATTACAAGGAATTAACATACAAGCTACAAAAAATAAAAAATTGAAATATTAATGAAAGCTGAAATATAAAAATATTATTAACAGAAATGAAAAATAAAAATTAAGGTTAAAAGATTCCAAACCAAGTTACGTCACGACGTTTCGATTGTTAGTATCCACAATCGTCTTCGGATGAAAACTGGATTTATTCCTCCGAGATCTGACTATTTATAGGTCATTAGAGTGATTTCACCTTTCACCTATCCTCTCTTTCTTCTTTCCGATTCATTGGTTTTGGCGGGAGATGACTGTTTGGCGGGAGTTGGTCGTTCCCCGCTTGATAAGCGGTTTCCATATGTTACTTATCTCTACACTAGCTTGACTAAATGCGTTGTTAGACAACATATACGCGGCTTCCTTGAATTTTCTCCTAAACCAGTGTTCCTCTTTGTGGATGATT
>WOGP01003740.1:0-14806 GCA_015342065.1 Leptinotarsa undecemlineata | reverse complement strand
GGCACAAAGTATATGCTCTGTTAATGAGGTAGTCGGATAGTCAAGTTGCAAGATTCCCACCTTGATACCCACGACAACCTTCCCATATGAGGGTTTCTGCACGTCAGATACACCTGACGATGCCTTAGATTCAGCCGTTCAGGGCTTTTTTGCCTTTGGTTTTGGTGAATCATCACTTGAGCACAAACGTTTGCTAACCTGCTCATGAGGGGTTTATCCCCCAATTGAGACAGATTCTGCGTACGCCGCAGCTCTCGCTCCTCAACTAAATTTACAGGAAGACCCGTTGGAGTCGTAAACTCGACATTCATCTCCTCTGTAGACTCGCTCCTGAATCAAATTTTCAGAGAGGACAGTTGGAGTCGTAAACTCGACATCCATCTCCTATATAGACTCGCTCCTGATCTAAGTTTACAGGTAGGTCAGTTGGAGTCGCAAGTTCGACATCCATTTCCTGTACAGACTCAGCGTTAGAAAGAATTTTTAAGTTTACTCTCTCCATAAAAGTCACACGAGTAGCTAACGAAAGGAAGGTCAATCACGGCAGAGCCCCGCATTACCGTGACAAGGCGATGCTACAACGAGAGAGCGCCCGGTATCTCGAAGGTTCAGTAGAGACAGCTGATAGGCTCAGTGTGATTCATCCACTCGGCACGGATACACATACCTAAGGATTGAACCATAACTAGAATTACATTCAGTTAGGGAATAACAGGACCAAGTGATTCTGTCATTCGCGTATCCAGCGGGGCTACGAGGAAACAGGCATCCGATGGTCGGTTTGCTCAACCCCCATATCCCAAGCTAATGCCCTCGCTGAAAACAGCATGCACAGTGGTTCAGGCAGTGAAATATGAATAAGGACAGCCAACCCGCTTATTTAAAGGGTACTTCACACATAATTGTAAAATTTTCAATGATTATCATTAATTAAGTTCTTTCATCGGTTCTCAAGTAAAATCGGTATTTTTGTACTCGTTTTTGAACAGGACTATTTTCTGCAAGAAAAATAATTTTCACAATATTCCTGGACATTGTTTTATCTTTACCGAGAATGATGTCGAATAAGGCTATTATTTTACTTTCTTTTCAGTGAAGTACATCGCAATTTACGTCAAGAATTCCTCCAGGGAGCACTCCTTAATCTTGTATTTTTGAAGAGAATGCTCCTGGTCTGCTTGTTTCTGTTACGCTACGCAGTGCTCTGTGGGATACTTTAATATTGCCCAGATTTCGCCGAGTGTAAATAGGGTGATATTTGAATACGATTTTAATATAACGCTTTGATGAAGGAATGACTTGAGTCACTTAAGATGATTTTTTCATTCCAATTCCTATTTCGCAGAGCAATATAATCTGAATCTAACTGATCACGTTTGCAAATATCAATGTTATATCCCACTTTAGAAATGAAAAGTTTTTAAAAATTATTTATTATAGAAAAGGGACTCAGTACTTTGTTCCCTTGAGTTGCAAAGTTGCAAAATTATTCTTGTCACTAACTGTAATTACAGCTTGAATATAACTAATTCATTGCGCCACACAGGACGTATTTATGGTAAAATAAGTGTTTACATAATCTGAAAATAGACCCAAAAAAAAAAATAGTATGTGTGACGTCGTTTCGAGAACTGCGTATCGCCGGATGTCGATTCAGCTAGTCAGCATTAACATTGATCCATATCAGCCTGGGTGTGAATGGAGATGATCAGTAAGTATCACAAATATTCTGCTCCACAATATTTATCGATTGTAGGGATTATAAATGTCAAGGTGAATATGAGGTTTTCAGATGGGATTTCCCTTTCAGAATTCATTTGTTTATTAAAGAAATTTGAAAAAACCTTAATAACTAGGTGGAATAGTATGACTTTGGGTGACCATTATCAGGAGTTATAGTTTTGTAATTTTACCTTTTTCCTGTGTATTCTTCTATGTATTAACGGAAAAACAGATTTTTAAACAGATGTATACTTAGTTTGAATGAATCTCTGGAAAGCCAAAGGAGTTGAAAGAGAATGAGTCAATATTAGTCGATTCGACGAAATATTTTCTCGGCTGTCCGGAAAAAGATCTAATTTTGATAATTTTATTGGTTTTTATTTATTTTTTTTCACATATCATTCGAAATTGAAAACCTTCTGACCTGATAACAGAATTAGAATTACTCATATCAATATCCAGTATATATTCACGTACCAAATAACTATGGCACTAAGGTTTAAGACATTCATGCATCTGGGATATATTGGTTATTCTGAAAATTGAAATTATTTAAGTGAAGTGATGATATATCTAGTTGTACATAAAAATATCAAGGAAATCGATAAAATCAGCTCTAGTCACATCCTGTCGATGGCTGATTTGATTAGAGAAACGTGCCTCAAAATACCTCTTGTCCTAGAGTGGACAAAATCTCGTGGTAGATAATATTAGTTGAACAACGATCAATTATTTATTTGAAGAATTCAGGTCTCTGATCACAGCCGAATTGAAATTGAATTGAAAAGTATCTCTCTGAAAAACGGCCTAAAAATGGAACTGACTGAATACAGGCATAAAGTGATATAAATCGTTTCGAATCAATAAAAAGCCTACTTTCATATCAACATTGAATTACAAGAAAGAAAAATTAATTTCGAATTTACTTTTATTTGAATATTGAATCGTACAAAAATCACTTTTTTCAATTCAGTTTGCACTCCAAACATTCTATATGGAATAGAATCAAATATCATTCACAGAATTACTACACAATGTAGTGGATGAAGGGGGGTGAAATTTCACATGTCACGAGATACGTTTAAAAAACTATGTTTAAAATGTGTTTTTCCGTTAATGTGAAAATCGATCGTTCAGCCTGAGGCTAACACCGACTAACACGCTGGTCGAATGAGTGAGTGAATAATACACCCACGTCGAACCGACCGCCTACCGACCGACCACTGACTTACTGACTTTTCAGCACCAACCTATATGGATGAATTGAGAATTTCATCTTGTAACGTTAATCAGATTGGTGTTGAAGAGGTAATTGAAGACGACAGTGTTTCATATTAGTAAAATTTCTCCTCTGACATATACTGTATTGTGTAGTAATCCTGAAGATTATATCTGATTCAATTTCACAAAGAATGTTGGGACTAGAAACTGAATCAAAAAAGTGTTTTTTAAACAATTTTATGTTCATACGGAAGCAGTTGTTTCCAAATTATTTTATTTTGTGTAATTCAATGTTTTAATGGAAGTAGTTGATTCGATAGGCTTCTTATTTCAGTTTGTGTCTGAAAGTCACTTATTCACATAATCTAAACATCTTTGTAATACGTTTGTTCTGAAATTGTTTGCTTTCTTTCTTTCTTAGTAATACTTTCACATTTTTTTATGAAGATGGAGAAGTAGAAAGCTAAAACCTTTATTTTCCAGAAAAATAATGTTATAAATTTAAATTTTCGTCAGAAGTTACATGCAGCAGCTGTAATTTTCTCGGTTGATCAAGTGAGGAAGTACCTATTAATGAATGCAATAATTGTACATGTGATGTGGGAAGTTGATGAATTTCAACCTTGTTACTATGTCGTTTTAATTCGAAAGACGCAATATCTGTGTTACATCTGATACGGATTTGATTTCATCGATCGGAATTTCCGGGAGCAGAAGGAATCGGGAGAACAACGCCAATTTGAAATTCAAATCGGGGGCGGGTTCATTCTCAAAGTGTTTCATGAAATAAAATACATAATGCTATTTATCGGTCTTTTGTATTCATTTGATAGTTCATGTTTATTAATGTCAGTAGTGATTTTGGTGATTGCTTTCCAAAATGACTTCTGCTATTTTATACTTCTTTTTTGGGTTATAACCTTCCACAATAAAAATTAAAGATAAATCAATTGATTAATCTTTAATATAGGTTATGTTGGCTTTGAATACCGCTGTGATTTGTGACTTATTCGCAAATACCTGCGACTTGCAAAAATACAAAAAAAGTCTGACGGTGTCAAATCGCACGATCTTAGTGGCCGGTTCACCTCACCTCCACGTGAGATGACCATGTCCTCTAATCGCTCGTGCAGAATATCCAATGTGGTATAAGCTCTGTGACACGTAGTGGCGTTCTGCTAAAACCACATGTCTACAATTCAGACCAAAACGAGTTAATAATCCTGATTCAAATCCTAAATAATGATATTTTTCCTATGCTGTACACTGTACTAAGTCAGGGGTAAAAGAATAAAATAACTGTGTATCATTGGCATACATATGATATTTGAGTTTTCTCAAACAGATTTTCAAATAGGAGGCATAAATTATGTAGAGGATAGGTCCAAGGATTGAACCCTGTGGAAAGTTTTCTTGAAATCTGATATGTCGTTCTCCACTCTAAGAATTTGTTGTCTATGTCACAGATATGAATCGAAAATTTTCAAATTGCTTTGGGAAAGTCCATTATAACGTAATATAGATCGAAGAAGTTAATGATTCAAGGTATCAAACGTTTTGATAAATTCAATCAATATTAGAACAGTAATTTCGTCTTTATCCGATGCTGTGACGATATAATCTAATATGAAGCTGTAGTACGACTATAGTTTGATCTGAAACTAGAGGTACATTATCGTTTTAAAGGTGGTTACTCAATTGCTGAGCAAAAGTCTTTCTCAAAATTTGAGAAAGAAGTGGAAGAAGACTTATAGGACGCAAGTCTTTCAATTACTGAGTTGCTTCAGTTTTGGGTAATGGTACCACAATATACTGCTTCCACATACTTTGGAAAACTTTGTTCTCCAAGCAAAAGTTTATAATATGTTAAATAATTGGTACTATAGATGGACAGCAGAGGTTTGAAACAAAATTACCGAGATCATTTATTCGTTCTGATCTACTTTCAATTTGTGACAAGAAGGTTATTAATTCATATTTGTAAGAAACTATTTAATACAGTTTATTGTATGAAGTTCACAATAGTTTTTTAGCAATTCACAATTAGTTTTTTTAATATGGATTTTCATCAAGTATTGGCCAGTTCTATTCAATAATTCATTTTTTGTGATCAATGTCAATTCAAGAAGTGATGTAATGGAATCATTCACATTATTACTGTCAAATATTTCCAGATTTGGGCCAACCTTATTACACCGTGTTCGCGAAAAATTCAATATAGGTTTTTTATTGTGAATATCGTTTTTTTTTTAGTTTCAACCATAGATCTTCGCAGTTATTATGATTACTATTAGAGGCAATGTATTCGAGATAAGCCTTTTTTTCTTGCGCGATAGAAAAATCAAGAGATTTGTAGTAATTCCAATCTTCAGCTTCAGCAGTTTTTCTGGAATTATTTCTGTCTTTTTCTCTTACTACCTTTTACCCGCGGCTTCGCTCGCATTTATACCATTAAATAAGTGTCAGTACAGTAGAAATGAATCAATATGAGAACTATATTCTAATGCTTGGCTGGGATTATCAATTTTTAAAACTTATTACCTATCCTAACCTAACCTAACCTATCCTAACCTAATCTATCCTAACCTAACATATCCTAACCTAACCTAAACTATCCTAACCTAACATACCAACAAAGTAGCTAGATTTTGAGGTTTTTTTAAAACAATTTTTTATCTTACATAAAAAATATATTTTTATATAAAAAGTACCCCATGTTACTTCTAATACCTCCAAGAACATGTGTAGAAAATTCCATGATGATCGGATGATCATTCGCATTTATGATATTAGGTAGTAGGGACTTCCATCATAAACTTCACATTGTTTATTATCCGTGAGGTTTAAGGTTTGGTAAAATTCTTTGTTACATATGGTACATGATTATCGAACAACGTGTGGATTTGAAAATAAAAGATACTGATAAAGTCCATTGTGCCACAATTAGACCAATTCATACTTCACATCATAATTTCCCTCCTCACAGTAAACACACATAGAACTGATGATATCTGCCGCAGTAGCAGACGAAACGTTTGGTACTTGAGGTTCCTTTCGACCACGGCCTACTCGTCTGAATTTTTTCTTTTCAATCGTGACTCCGGCTGTGAAAGCCTATGTTCTTAATAATAATTATTGCATAATTATGAATAAAGTTATATCCTCAATTAAATCGCTGTGCAAACAAAGCAATAAATATTCATCGTATTGAGTTGTGGCGCCTTCTGGGCACTTGAAATGCACCGAGAATATGCCAGTAATCCAGAACCGGCTGCCGACATTGAGGGAAATTGAAATGAAATGAATTAAATATTCAAATATTTTGTTCAGGCTTATTAAATCAAGGATAATTCTGAATTGGTCAGGAATATATGCCCAGTGGGTATAATTATGCATCAATGTTTTTATTATTGATCCAATTGAAATATTCTTCATCATATTTCATTCTTCAGTTGCTTGATTCAATTTTTTATGAAACTTGTTAGTGACACTCATCTCAATTCAGCCATGAAAAACACCATGTCTCAAGAGAATTTGAATCCAATTAATCATGTTCCGCTTGTTAATGAATCGACATCCAAGGCAAACGAGATCACAGGTATTGCTACATATCAAATGACAGTTTTGATTATAAATATTGCGACTCATTTTCATTCAATAAAACATTATTGATTTCCGTTCGGCATGGTTGAAAATGAACTATAGTTGTGGCGATCAAGACACTACAAACAATTCTCGTTTTCAGGATATTGCTTTATACTTTTTTCTATTGAATATGATACTTGAATATTAGTTTTAAGGAACCATTGTTACATATTTGTTTTGATGTCAAGTATATGCTGGAGTATATCAATAACACTTCTGTTATTATCAAATAATATGAGAACTCACTGATACATTTGAAATCTGTTATGGTGGTCATTTAGAGAGTTTGTAGGTAAGCTGGATGGGGAGGTAATTAAAAAACAGGAGGGAGGCAACTATAAAAATTCAACACTTGAGACTATAGAAATTACCGGGGTTGCCAAACTTATAAATTCAAAAGTGGAGACCTACATAAATCGAGTTGAGGGTTATTTACTTGGGACTTCAATTAATTTATTAATTTCCATGTCTTCCAACGAATTTATTTCCCTTCGTTACAAATGTGTAGGCGTTTGAGATTATCTATACATATCTTCAAATTTGATTTTTTCATACATTGCATATTTTTCTCCAAACAAAAACAGTTGTCATTTTGTATACCCAAATATCAGAGAATACAATACATAAAATAGCATTGATTACTCAGAAAAATTTTCAGGAAGTATCCAAAATTACTTCTCCAAATACAAATAACAGCTTTTATGAATGATAATAATTTATGCAGAATTCTTCAGTGCTAAACCCAAACGAGATACAATAAAAAATCAGGTAAATATAGAATAGAGTATGGGGAAATATCTGCAGTATATACAGGCCATACCGCTAGAAATTATGTCATAAGGTTCCGTGAACACGTTCGTATGAATAAAAAATCTACAATGTATGAACATCTGCAAAAATCAAAAGACAAGATGAGTAAAAATAATCTCAAAATTCTACACATATGTAATGAATGAAAGAAAATCCATTCCTTGAAAGCCATTGGAATTAATAAATCAATTAAAACCACGAAATATATAACCATTAACGAGCAACTCGATATATGTAGGTCTCCACTATGGAATTCACAAGTATGATAACTCCATTGATTTCTTTAATCTCCAGTGTTGAATTTTATAGTTGGCATCCCTGTTCATTCAATTACCTCGCCATTAAAGTTACCTACAAACTCCCTATATAACCATGTTTTCAGGATATTGCTTTATACTTTTTTTCTATTGAATATGATACTTAATAATTTGAACTTAATAAAGAAATAAAGTACGAAACCGGTCGTAAAAATGAACTGAAAAGTGGAAACAAGTGTTTTTATTCATATCATTAAAGTCATATCATCCTACTTTCTGAATGGAAAGTAAACTATCGAATTCAGTATTTTCAATGTAATAGAATTTTATGTGTGGGTATAAACCAACTTTTCATACCAATGTTTGTTTCAGTATGTTAGTTTGAGTGCTCTGCAAAAAATTAATAGTGCTTTGAATGACGACAAGAGTATTACTGAAAACATAACTTTTGAAAATGTTTGTGGGTAAAAGTGTTTTCGTTTATAATACATATAAAAAACATTTATTTTTTTTCTAATCTTCGAAGTAATCTATATGAATGCAATATAAATCAACCCAATTTCTGATTACCATTTTTGATAGAATACATGAAAAAATCGCGTAAGATCAATCGGAACAAATGACCTGGGAAATTACCTAAAACTTCAGTGGAGTCACCACGTTCTTGAAAATCTAAAAAATCCATAGATGAATTTAATACATACCTACCATATGTCACGGGATATTCCATAATTATCGGTAAAGAATAACTACTTAAATGCCGTTTAACTTTTGTTCTTTCGAATTCACCGCAAATTCAGTTGAAGAGATATTCTCAAGGTCATTATGAACAAACTAATAATCGAATATCTCAAATGTTTCAGCAATTAACAAAACTTTTCAATTGGAATGGCTTTAGGCACTAACAAATATTTATTTTAGACTTCTTTAAAAACAATCATCGAAATTTCTCTGCAATTGACATTACGATCATGTGGCAAAAACTCCTAGTATACTGTGCCTCGGTAATCGAAGAAAACAATGAGCAAAACCTTGATCTTGACCTTGAGAACCTTGATTTGATCGAATTTGGAAGCCTTTTTCGGCCTTTGCTCTCCTGAGCTGTTCCACTGGGACACTGGAGGTGGAGATGGGTTGGAGGACACGACAGAATTAAAGGTGATAAAATTGCCGACTCTTTAGCCAAGGAAGCAGTCAACCCAATTGCGGAAATAGCCAAACGATATACCCATGCTCAATCCCTAAAGAGATGGGACGGAATCAAAGGATGTAGTCTTGCCAGAATCACCCTGGGCAACCCTGGGAAGCTGGCGCCGAAGAAATATCTGGCGATGAATAGGAAAAACCTACGCTTAACAGTAGGATTTCTGACTGGCCACTGTCAACTAAGGAAACCTCCATATTATGGAGCTAGTGGACATACCACTAAGCAGGATGTGTGAACAGGAAAATGAAAATGTCTGGCATGTCTTATGAGAATGTCCGGAGTTATTATAAAAGAGATGTCTCCTAATTGTTCACCTTTCTTGAAAGGACAATATGGACGATGACCTAGGAGGACAACTCCTAGTGGGATGTACAATGTGTCAGATGTGGCCTAAGTGCTGTGGGCCTACACTCACCCTCCCAAATCTACAGACAGAAGGGTGTAAGTACAAATTGTTATATATAGAGATGTTTTTTTATTGAATATAATGAAAAAGTTTGTCAGAATATAGAAGATATCAATCAGGTAGGAGCAACTGAAGTTATTGGAAATACTGTCAGAAACATTCAAAGTAATTTCTTCGTTGTATCGATAAGCTCTTCAGAGCAACTATGAATATATCCCAAAATATGAAATCACTTATGAATGCAAAATACATATTGAATCTTTTCTTCGATTGGAAGATTATGATTTGAAGCAAGTGAGTTTCAATAATCACAATCGTCTTCACGATAACAACAGTTATCACCCGAAGACGATTGTGAATACTAACAATCGAAACGTCGTGACGTAACTTGGTTTGGAATCTTTTAATCTTTATTTTTATTTTTCATTTCTGTTAATGATATTTTTATTTTTCAGCTTTTATTAATATTTTAATTTTTTATTTTTTGTTTGTAGCTTGTATGTTAATTCCTTGTAATTTAAGTTTTTTTGTGTTTAGTAAAATTGTTATTTTCGTTTAATCTTTTTATTTTTTCAGGGATTTCAAATCAATTTATATTTTATCAGACAATGGAAGTCCGAACTGATGTAACTAGCACATTTGCTAGGCTGGGAGCAAATGTGCAGTGCGGATTTTTTTGGACGGATAGTTGACTGCATTAGCTGTTCTAGTATCTTCTACCTGAAACTCCTCAGAAAAAAATTGTCATTAACAGGTTTCACTATTTGATTGTCATGTCAAAAAGGAGAATTATTCAATAATTAATTATAAATTTGGAATTCAAAGAATTTCAAATTGGAAAGTTCAGGAATAGTGATCATTTTTGGATCACATGTTGAAAATATTGTCAAATAATCAATAATTTTTCAGAAATATCTATTAAACTTCGTGAACATTTATTTCTAGATATTTAAAATGTGTCGAAATATAGGTATGAATTTAGTTTTAGTGACGTTTAGGGTGAGTAGGTTATGGTCCAGCTAAATTTGCAATTTTCCTAGATCTCCTTCTTTTGTTGACTTTATTTCTTTCCAGCGTGCTCCTGTGAGTATCAAAACTGTGTCATCGGCATAGCATATTACGTAGGACAAGTCTCGTACTTGAACTATACTTCATATAAACTAAGAAAAGAAGTGGCTACAGAATAGTCCCTTGTGGTACACCCATTTTGACAGTCATTTGTGAGTTCACTTCTCTTCTAACCTTTACTTTTTGTGTTCTGTATTTCAAATAGTTTAGCATCAGGTCCAATGTGATACCTTGAATTCCGTAGTTTTCTAATTTTTCTCAAAAAAATGTTATGTGAGACCGTATCAAAGGCCTCAGCAAGGTCAAGGTAAAAGGCCAGACATTTTGATGATTCATCTAACGCTCGCACAATTTTTTCGAGGAAATCAGCTATGTGTAATAATAACACTAACACAATGAAATATAAAAAATTATATATAACAAATTTTAAATTTAAACTATTTGAGATTTAAACTAACACGTATCCAGACAATGAACATTACATATAAAGATTTCAGTATCATATGTTAAGTAACATTTAAATAGATAATGAAATATAGGTACATATATACATTAAATTAGTATTAAAACAGTGATATTTGGTTTCATTACAGATACAAATACCCTAGTGAACAATTGAAAACAATTAAAAAACAATAGGTGATAGCCAAAAATGTCCCAAATAATTCCACATAACTATACATTTTGTTATCTATTACTTTTTTTGTATTCTTTAAATGCTCTTCTAAAATGGATATATTTTTATTTTTTTCACTAATTCATTGAACTCGTGGAAGCCCTTAAAAATAACGAGTTTCTTGCATTATAATTATGAATGTTTTTTTATTGAATTTGATGTAGTCTTCAAAATATTCTGGTGCCATTCCATTTACAATTTTGTATACTAGAGTTATTGTATTAAGTTACTTTCAACTGATAACCAATTAAAACAATCAAGCATACTTTTTATGGGAGTACGGCGATTTGTTTTCAATATTACTCTCATCCCTTGATTTTGTAGTTTTTGTAGCATATTTAATTTATTGAGGTTAAATAAAAATAATAATGACGCCCAATAATCAAAGTGTGGTTGAATAATGGTATTGTAAACTGTTACTTTGGACTACATTGACAAATTTTGTGCTATTCTACTGAAAAAATATAGTTTTTTTTTTCGATATTTTCCTATGCATATATTCAAAGTTATTGTCAAAATTTAAAAAATTATCCAGTTGAAAACCAAGGTATTCGACTGATGACACAACTTCAATTTTTTCGTTATTGATATTGAGGTTTATATCCTTGATATCGAGAGAACTATATTTATATTTCGTGGTGAATATCATTGCTTTTGTTTTTGCTACGTTTACCTTCAATTTGTCAGTGCATAAATATGAATAGCTTTATTTAAATTCATATCGCTACACATAAGTAGCGTATCATCAGCAAATAGGTTTATGAACTCAGATTCAATACAAAGTTCAATATAGTTCAAATATAAAACAAAAAGAAGTGGGCCCAGAACGCTACCTTGTGGAACACCTATGTCTTTTTCATTTGATCGTGCATCTTTAAAATGGACTTTCTGTTTTCTATTGTTTAAATAATCACTGAACTGAGCCAATACTGAGCCAATTTAAACAACTTAATTTCTCTATCAATTGTCTCATAAGCTGTCTTTACGTCTAAAAATACAGCAATAACATATTTCTGGCTACTCAAGTTAGTTTTAATATTACATATTGTGAGCTGTAATGCTGTTTCACATGAGAAGTTTTTACGGAAACCCGATTGACTATCTATCAAAATTGAATTTTTAGTGACGTGATGTAATAACTGATCATATACAGCAGCTTTCAGAATTTTTTCATTGGGGGGCAAAGTATTAATCGGTCGAAATTCATTGGCTTTATTGGTGTTTGCAATTTTTGAATAAGAATAATAGTACTGCTATTTAATTTATATGGTATTTTTCCTGTATATAGAGATGTATTAATTAAGTTTTGAATAATATGACCGATGGTTTCGAAGTCCTCTTTGATCATTGTACAGTTGAACGTTTCATATACATATGGAGAATTTATTGTCTAGATTTCTAACTATTTTCCGCAAATCTCTCATAGAAAGTATTTCGAAGTTTTTGAATTTACAATATAAATTATTGTTTACATTGTGTCTATGAATTGTCTATGAATTGAACGGCGAAACTTTTGATCCAATTCCATTATCGATTAGTCTTTTTGTTGAAGATCCTGGTTAATTATCAGTTGGAATATTATTCTTTGATGTCATAATTCATTTTCCGTTTTCCATCCAGCTTCCTGAATATTCATTTAACACAATTATTTCGAACAATGCTATGTTAAAACAAAACTCTTTGCATAAACTTATTTCGACCCGGAACTTGTTTGAATCCTTGCTTTCTTGTTTTCCGCATCTTTCTCGAGGATTTGGGATTCGTAATCCAGTTTTTACATGTAACGAGAATCCTTTTACAGTTCTTGTATTTATATTAAATACACTTTCGAATGCTAATGGAATGGACTTCATCCTTTCCACAAAGGATATTCAGCAAATGATGAGTATTCAGTTTGTTTGCTTTCTGAGCCCTTTTTTTATATTTCACAACGAAATATGACACTTAATTAAATATAACGATTCAAATAATTTTCACAAACATGTTTATTTCTAAAAGCGTTCCGCTAAAACCTCAGCTTTCTATAATTCTTATACAGTGTGACTTACTTGAGAGGGATCACCTCTATATTTGGTCTTTTTTCAAAAGCAGATATTCTATTTTTGGTACAGGTATATACCTTAAACCTAGCCTACTGCGTTCCTGCGAAAAAGGCAACTTTTCATATTTTCCTTCGCGTTGATGACACCGAAACAAGTTACTTGAAATAATTGCTTGGAAATCGATTTTGACTCTACATACCGAATTTCAACGCAAAATTCCAATTTCATATTCAACATCAAAGGACAGGACATGGACATAACACGGGCGGGACATGAACAGGCCATGTATAGTCCATTGACAGCATGTACAGGACATGAAAAGAACGTGGGCAAGGCATGGACAGGACATAATTAGGACACGACGGGACATTGTTATGACAGTAAATGGATTGGACATGGATAGGACGTAACCAAGACATGTACAGAACATAGAGAAGGTATGACAAGGATATGGACAAGACAATGACCGAGCATGGACAGGATTGGACAGGATTGGACAGAGCTTGAACAGGACATGGACAGGGCATGGACAGATCAAGGACAGGACATGGACAGACCATAGACAGAACATGGACAGGGCATGGACAGATCAAGGACAGGACATGGACAGACCATAGACAGAACATGGACAGGGCATGGACAGATCAAGGATAGGACATAGACAGGGCATGGACATGAACAGGACATGGACAGAATATAGACAGGGCATGTAGAGGACACGGACAGAACGTGAGCAAGGCATGGACAAATCATGGACAGGACATGAATAGTTCATGACGGGACATGGATATGACAGGAAATTGATTGGACATGGACAGGACATTGTCATGACATAAACGGTCGTGAATAGGATATGGACACGATATGGACATTACATGAACTGAATGTAGTCAGGACACCATGACATGAACAGGACCTCGACATAATTTTTCCGGGATATAGATGTGACGGAGACAGGATATTGACAGGACACGAAATGGACAGGACATGTATAGAATATGGACAGGGCATGGATGGTACATAAACAGGTCATGGATGGTACATGGACAGTTAATGGACAGGATGTGTACAGGACATGGCCAACATAAACAGGAGATGGATAAGATGAGGGCAGGACGTGGACTGAATGTAATCAGGATGCAATAACGAATGAAAATAAAATGAATAGCTGAAAATAACAATAATATGGAGCAAAAGAACCCTGGAAAGAAATCAAAATAAAATAAAAATGAAGCGAAAAATTGAAAATCGAACAATTGAAATGGAATAAAAATTAAGAAATGTCAAGCCAAGTTACTTCACCACGTTTGGATTGTTAGTATGCACAATTGTCTTCGGGTGATTCCTGCGTTTAGCAGGAAAAAACCGTTTGACGGGAGTTGGTTGTGTTCTGCTTGATTATATGTTTCCATATGTTGCGTATCTCTACGCTAGCTTGGGTACATGCGTTGTTGAACAACATGTATGCAGCTTCTTTGAATTTTCTCCTGAACCAGTATTCCCCTTTTGTATAGTCTCAGCTTGCGACTACTTGATGTTATGTTGATGGTCTAAACATGGTCTGCTATTCCCGATTTGCTGGTTTCTTCTCGCTGTGTTTGTTGTTTCTTTTGTTCGGCTTTGCGTTATACATACTTAAATGCAGTCGATTCTGGGATACTGTATATTTTTTGAAGTTCACTGTCTTTGAATGTATTGAATCACTCGGTTTCCGGAATTTTGTTCAGAAATTTTCTCTCAAGATATTTTACT
>WOGP01003739.1:2854-14806 GCA_015342065.1 Leptinotarsa undecemlineata | reverse complement strand
GCATATTTTATTTGATTTGATTTGAGTTTTTTGATGGGATAGTATAGGCTTGTGATATATTCTTTGAAACGTCTCTTTATTCTCTATTCAAGTTAATTGCAAAAATTGATAAAAAATAAATAAAATCATGTGGTTACCGAAATTCCATAAAATACATTCAAAACTTATTGCAATCTACTCAAAACTTATTTCATGTTGAGGTATTGATAATAAGAAAGTAAGCAAAACTCATAGCAAAGGTCTTTTCAGATGCATTTTATTAGTTCGGACTTCCATTGTTTGATATGATATAAATTAATTTGAAATCCTTGATAAAAATCTGTAAAAAATTAAAATGATCACGTGAAAAATAACAATGTTATTGTACCAAAAACTGAAATGACACTAGAATAAAATAGAAAAACAACCAAAAAGTAAATAATAAAAAATTGAACTATTAACACGAGATGAAAATTCAAAAAAAAGTATCAACAAGAAATGAAAAATAAAAATTAAAAGATTCCAAATCAATATTCTAATAATTATCACCGGTCATATACCTAAGAGTATAAAATACATATTTGAAATACATTTATTAAAGTGCTTTCAGGCACCATAGTCACTCAATAAAAAACTCATCTACTTTATAGTTACATTTACTGATTAGAAGCTTTCTCAATTTGTTTTTGGATATTCTGTAATTCTTCTCACTTGTAATATCCTCAGGCAGCTTATAGTATAGTTGAAACCCTGTAAAGGAAGGGGCATTTTCGAACAGGATTGTTCTATGTTGTGGTATCTGCAAGCGAGTACCGTATTTTGTATTATAATTGTGATTTTCACCACTTGTCGGAAGGTTAGAGAGTTGTAATTCAATTGCCAATAATGCTTTCATGATGTATATACATGGCACAGTGAGGATATTGTTTTCTATAAAGTAGGATTTGCAAGAATCTGTACGATTAATTCCGAAAATGAGGCGTATTATTCTCTTTTGTGATATCAGCAATCTTTGAGATGATACTGCATTACCCCAGATAACTATATTATAGGATATGTAGGGATATATGTGGGCATAGTAAATATTGATAAGTTGAAGCTTATTGAAGATGTTCTTCATTTGCAGAATAGCATAATACCCACAATTTACTTTCTTGCTGACATGATCGATACAATTTCTGAAGGATAGATTGGAATCTAAGAACGTGCCTAAAAACTTCGTGAATTCTGATGTTATCAATGTCCCGTTTCGTATACTTATTTCCGGGACCATATTATTGTTTTTTAAAGAGTATTGCATAAGAATGGTTTTGTTGTGGTTAAATATTCGGCTGATGATTGGACTTATTCCTCCGAGATCTGACTATTCATAGATCATTCGAGTGCTTTCACCTATCCCCTCTTTCCGCTTCATTGGTTTTTAGCGGGAGCTGACGGTTAGGCGAGAGTTGGTTCTGTTTCCATATGTTGCGTATCTCTACACTAGCTTGGCTAAATGCTGAAGCAGTGTTCGTTCTTGTGGATGATTTCAGCTTGAGCCCACTTAATGTTATGTTGATGAGTCCAAACTTGCTTTGTTATTCCCGATTTGCTGGTTTCTCCCCGCTGTGTGTGTTTTTTGTGCTCGACGATGCGAACTTTCAAAGGCCTCTTAGTTTCTCCGATGTATGATACTCCGCAGTCGCAAGGTATACAGTAAATGAATTTCTTGGAAACGCACCTCGCGTTGGGTGGCCTGGTTTTCGTGAGACTGCTACGGATAGTGTTCCCAGATCTGAATCAGCTTCTGATGTTATATTTGGACCCATTCATTTAATTTTAATTTTAGTTTTTATTTTGCTCAATATAATTGTTATTCTTCAGCTAATAGATGATATTCTTTAAAAAACTGTAAATAGTTTATGTGGAAACGTTACTTCAAAATACTTTGTCAGCTTGTTTTGTATGTTACAACATTAGTTGTCAGTATTTCAATTCAAGTTTGAAGTTTGTTAACTTCAAGTCTGACAAATGGTTAGATTAACGGAAATGCATAAAATAACAGTTTTATAAATGATTGGTTACGAAAAACCCTCATACATCGAGTAGACAGGCATCCAATATATTCAATGTTAGCCATATATCGATAGTTAACATATTGATAGAGAATAAAATGCATCCCTATAAAATGATACCTACTCAGGAGCTCATGGAAAAATATTTTGATAGAAGAACTTATTTCTGTGACCAAGTGATGGATATTTTGGATAACAATATCATCCAATTAGAAGACGTTACGTTTTCTGATGAGTGTACTTTGTTTCTTAAGGGTCATGCTAATCGGCAAAATTCCCGCTACTTGTCAACGGAAAATCTTCACTGCATGTGAGAAGAACACATGCAATACCCTCAAATGGGTAATGTTTGGGCATGTATTGTAGAAAATCATATCATTAGACCCTTTTATACTGAGGACAATTCGAATGGCGACAATTATTTGGTACAATTTCAAAATGGTGTCATTCCAAGTTCAGCAAATTCATATCCTGATCTAGGAAACCCTCAAGTTCCAGTGAATACGATATGGTTTCAGCAGAATTGAGCACCATTACATTACCAAGTTAATGTCTGGCCAATCGGTGCATAGGGGGTGAGGATCGATTTAATGGCCAGCGCGATCGCCTGATCTATCATTATTTCTTTTTATGAGGATATGTAAAGAACAATGTGAACAAAACTAAACTTTCAGATTTGAATGACTTAAAGGAACGAATAACGCTTGCGATTAGGTTGGACACGCTTGATATGTTGAGTAATATCAGAAGACAGTTTTATTTGAGATTAGGATGTTGCCAAGCCGTTCACAGTGAATATTTTGAACATCTACTCCGTTAACATCCATATTTTTCTTCGTATTCTATATTTCATTAAGTTTTGCATTATATTTAAAACTTGGGGGTGAACCTGTCACTCGAAGGGGGTTGAAGTTAGGGGTGAAATTTTTACGTTGAAGAATGTCAAATTGTAATTTACATTTGACGTGTTTCGGGATTTTTCTGAAAAATGTGTAGTAACCCAAAATAATGAATATATTCCATTTGGCTTTTACACACTGTAAGTATATGAAAAGGAAGTATGAACTTGTGTCCTACAAGCTTACGGAACTAACTGAATTGGCTCATAATGAAAGATAGGTTCAATTTTCATTAAACATTTTTATATCATAAAATTTTATTATACAGAAATCCGCCTTATTTATAGATATTGTAAAATAACATTCAGAACAGACGTACATAACAAAAATGTAATCATATGCCCACAACACAATACCCAAATTTTTCGAAGTTTCGATGAAAAATAAAAATACCATCCACATTTAACTGATTGAAACTCAGTTCATTGGCATTTGTAAAATTGTTGCTGCGTCTGTATGTAGTGAAATTAAATCCGACAAAGCCTTCTTAATCTACCGTATCGCTTTTTTCGCTGAAAGTTATTAAAATTCGGGATACGCTTCGCCTGCCGAATCCGATTGAAGTTTGTTAAGTATCTTCGAAAACTTATCGCGATTCCGTGAGACGAAGAAAGAACAAAAGGCGGTGTTAGTTTCTTGTGAATTATTTTTAACAAACGTTGACTGTGCTTGGAAAGTCGCTAACAAAAGCAGATTTGAAAGGTGTTCACGCAAGCTGAATTTCTTTTTCGTCGAACCTAACAAAGCCTAGATATTGCTTTTTTTCCGTTGTATTGGAGGTTATGGAAAATTGCGTTTTACTTTTGTGAAGGGTTAGGGCGGTCCGGAGATTGATGGATACGAAATTTTATATTCGGCAGAGTGAGAGCAAGAGCGAGTACGATGAAAATCGTCTTTCATGCATTTTCTGGAACAATTCCAGCTCAATATTTATTTTGAGATAGCTGTACATAAAAATAATATATTACATAGAATAATATATTAGGAAGTCAACTAGGTACTTGGAATTTATTCCAACAGCTCCAGTGATAACCTGCGAAAACTTTCTCCTTTGTAACAGAATAACATTTTTTTTAAGAAAGACAGTTTTTGGCTTTCTGGTACTCCATCTTGATACAAAAAAAAATATAAGGAAATCTTCCAAAGAAAGGAAGGAAGTAATCAATTTGCAAAAATTAATCACTCCTAAAAATATAACCCCTTCAATTCAAACATTTTTATATTATGACCCTCGTTTCAATATTGAGCTGGACCTCCTCAAAATATGATACAATCTGAATTGTAACGTGTTTTCATTAAAATTCCAAAAGAATTTGAAATATCGTCACACATGCGAATTTATTTATTTCCAGACAAGAAGCTCAGGCGCACCCGGGAAGGAGAAAAAAATTGTCCCTCTGTTGCCGGCTGTGGGTCCACAGAGCTAACCACCCGGTAGACCCAAAACTTGGTTCCTGATAATCGAGAAAAGAGCTTCTACAATCGACTCGCATGGAAGCATTAGAGGCAGAGTGGTGGGGCCCATAACGATAATTTGCATACCGTAGACAAACCTGGCAATGACAACGGACGCTTTGAGTCGACCCATGAGCTAAGAGATAGCCTTGTGCATTACTACGAGAGTAGTGGGCCCGCGCGAAGAGGGACGTGGCGAGAATGCATGCTCTGTGGTGTGAAACACATCCGGAGCATGCCGGCTTTTCCGCCTAAAAGCTTAGGAATCGTATCTTCGGCCGCAGGGCTATATAGCTACTTCCCAGCCTGCCGAAAAAGTGTTATAAGTGGCAAGGCTGGAGAGGGGTCTCGCATCATGCCACCAACGAAGTCAATTGGAACAAGCAGGGCGCTCCACAGAATAAGGCCCCTGAAGCGACAAGAATTGGATTATTTAGATGCGGGGGTTTATAGTGTTCTAATAGAAGTGGCTGACATTTGGCAAATCAACAACGCCGTGTATAGAGTCCTCCAATCGCGGCGAAATCCCGGCTTTGCAATTTTGAAGATTGAGAGGCGTGTACAGAAGATGTAGCCTATGATTCGTCCGTGAGACAACATGCGCCTCGTATCCTACGTGTGATGGATTACAGGGCGGCCAACAGGCCATTCAGGCCCGCAGTGCGGCGAATAGCCACCAAACTACGACAAATTCATCACACTTTGAGTCAAAGCGTGCTGCTGACCACCAAACAACACTGCCTTGATAGGACACGAATGCTAGTGGCTACTATTAAGTCACTAGTGAGGCGAGCGAGAAGTATCGCGGAATATCTTAGGTGCCGCAAGAAACCACCTCGCTTATTGCAGGAGCCTTCACGTATTGTGTATAAGCCGTCTACCACTGATGAGGTAGAATCCTCCTGGAAGGATATCTATGAACCCCGCAGTCACTCAACTCAGACAGTCAAGCCCTAGCGCGGTTCGAAGCTTTCAACAGAGAGCTTTGACAGCCTGAACTCAATGAACTGCGCAAACCGATAACCCTGAATGACGTTCGAAGAGCCCTTGTGGGTTCTGAGAACTTTGCTGCTCCAGGCCCAGATGGTCTGAACACCGCTATCTGGTCAGAGTTTTCAACTCATGGCTGGTCGGAGAGCGGCTAATTTCGGATTGGTTTGTCGATGAATGGACCGTTCTTATCTGATCTGTATTCCAGGGCGATTTTTTCAATCCTCTTCTCTTCTGCATCTCACTATTGCCATTATCCGTTGCGCTCAGAAATACTCAAGTGTATGACTGTGACAATCTCGGAAACCGGAGGCACAAGGTCACCCATTTGTTTATAAAGATGATATTCAAAATGTTTGTCTTTGGAGAGAAGGATCTTCATTAGTCTTTGGAAGTGGTGGAAGAGTACACGCATGCTATCGGTATGAAATTTGGGATAGACAAATGTGCAATGATTGTCCCAGATTTCGTTTTCACAGACCAGCCAGCAAATGATGTATCTACTCTAGATTATCCCAGACTTCGTTTTCCTCTGGCCAGTCGAAAAATACCTGCCAAGATTCTCTCAGTTGGTTAGCTGAGGAAATCCGAAACTCTGATCGAAAAACTGATACAGCCAACGTAAATTTGGCAAGTGATTTTTTATTCAACGGGCACTTCTGCAACAATCCGTAAAATCTATGAAGGAAAGTTTCAACCTTAAATCTTTCCAGATGAACAATATGTTGAACTATGATATTTCCACAAAAATTTGTCATGTAAATGTTTAGGGTTTGTTAAGTAATTATAATTTAACTGAATTGTTTGTGAAGGCAAATAATATTGACGTCCTATGCTTATCGGAGCATTGGCTTAAGGATGACCATTCTGTAATTGATTCATATTTTGGTAACTATGAAATGGCATCTATCTATGCTAGAAAAAATCGAAAACCGGGTGGTCCCCTCATTTTAGTTAAAAAGGGGCAATCATTTTCAGAAATAGTTTCAATAAAAAAGATCATTTGAAACTGAAATTGAAATTTATTCTATTCGCTACTATATAAATGATACAAAAATAGCTATTGTAACAGGGAATAGACTACCTGGCGGTAAAATTAAAACTTTCATGAAATGCCTAACGCAGATACTCCACCTTGCATCTAAAAGTTCTGACTTCATAATACTGTGTGGTGATTTTAATATAAACTGTCATAAATACCAAACTACTATCTGATATTTTCAATTCATACCAGATATGCAATAACCCCCAAGGTGCCACTAGAATTTTCACAAATAAAAACGCGCACACTAGCTCAACCTGCATTGATTACATGGTGACCAGCCTACCTCAACCAAATTGGGAATGTAATTTGGTCCAACCAAATATAGCCGATCATTTGGTACACATTCTGGTATATGCAAAAAGAAATACTGTTTGCGATAAGAACAACAAAATATCATATAGAGAGAAGCGTAGTTTATGCGATGACAATATGGCCGAACTACAAAACCAGTTAATTCGCGAAGATTGGTCCCAAATTTTTTATTTACAAATAAATGAAACTTTTGAGTGCTTCTACAACATAATGCTTTGGTGTTTCGATGTATCATGTCCAAAAAAGCGGTCCTATAGGAAATCCTATCAGAAAAGCTGGATAACTCATGAAATCTTTGATGAAAGCAAAAAATTAAAGGAAGTGTTCTGGCTTCTCTCAAATTCCCAAAAATCTTAACCTCACTTGGTTGAACAGTATAAATCAAGATTGCGAGAACACAAACATAACGTAAAATATTATTTTAAGCATAAAATAAACCAGTCAGAAAACAAAACTAGCGAGACTTGGAAGATAATTAATAAATAATTAGAAAGAAGCACAAATAACTCGAAAAAAACAATAACTCTTAAACATGATGATGGGTCTTCAATTGACTCAGAAGAAGTAACTGAACTATTTGCTGAATATTTCTCAAATGCAGCTGAAAATTCCGTATCTAATCATTTCGGGCAAAACTTGTCTCTACCCTGCACTGTTACTGAAAATATAACTATTATTGAACCGTTCCAATCCTATCCGGTAACGAAGTATGAGATAATAAATGTCCTATCAGAAATGAAAAACAAAAAAACGGCAGGCTTTGATAAACTATCAATGGTAACAATTAAGAACATATTACCTTTCATTATCGTTAATTTGATATACTTAATAAATCAATCTCTTATTCAAAGATACTTTCGAGAAGTTCTGAAAAAAACACTCGTTATACCTGTATATAAAAAATGAAACCCCACAGAAAGGGACAACTATAGGCAAATATCTTTGCTTTGCTCGATATCAAAATTATTTGAAAAAGTCGTAGCACTTAGGGTGCTTTGTAAGTCTCAGCATGGTTTTAGGAAAAATAAATCCTAAATCCTAAATAAATTTCTATCATCTTCTGCATTATATTCACACAGAGATTGATAAAAAAATTATGTGATCTCACTATTTTTCGACTTATCAATAGCGTTTGATACAGTATACGAGGAATTTCTCATCAAAAATTGTCAATGCTCGGGTTTCCACGAAATATAATAAATTGGATACTATCCTATATGACAAATAGAGAAATGGTTGTAATCTGCAATGGAGCGACATCTGAGTCAAAGACGGTAAAACTCGTGGTGCCACAGGGCTCTGTTCTGGGATCTCTACTATTTCTCCTCTATGTTAAAGATTTTTCCCAACATATAAAGACAGTCTACGTCACAATGATTGCTGATGATACAACCATAACTATAGCAGGCAATAATGCTGAGCAACTCGTCAGCAAGTCTGAACATATTATTGATCAGTTCTGTACCTGGTGCCAAAGAAATAAGCTTATCCTAAATACTTCTTAATCGATCAGTGTTAACTTCCACTTCCACTTCAGAAGAAATATTCCAATTGGTCGACACTCTAGCCATGATATCAAAACTTCTGAAGAAATAAAGTTTTTTGGGACCTACCTAGACGCCAATCTAAATAGGCAGGTGGACTATATATGTGCTAAGTTAAATAGAGCACATTATGCCATAAAACAACTAAAATCTTGTTTGGATAAAACTGGCTTACTCAGCATATATTATGCCATGGCCTACCCTCATATAAGTCTGAGTTTTATGGCTTGGGGCAGAGCAAGGGATTTTTCCAGAGCCTTCATAGCACAAAAATGCATCATAAGGCTAATCTTCAATATGAATGTATGCAAACCGTGACTATCAATTTCGTATCCTAAAGGTTATTTTATTTTTGAGGAAACTACACTTTTCTGAAGAAAGTTTCAAACCTGCCCTCTGTAATCGGGAAAATACTTCTTCCAAACGTCTTGCGTGTTCCTTTTTATCTTTACCCGTAATGAGAATGTCATCTGAAAAGCAAACGACTCCGTTCAATCCCTGCAGTAATTATTCTAACATTTTTTGAAATGTAGCAGGTACACTTGCGATCTCAAAAGGTGCTCTTTTGTAACGATACAACCCCCTATGTTTAGAAATTGTTATCAACTTTTTTGAATCTTCATCTAAACAAACTTGTTGGTATGCATTTGACAAATCTAATTTGGTAAATTGTTCACCCCCTTGTAGTTGTACAACTCATCAATTTTTTGAATAGGATAACTATCGATTTCTATAAAAGGATTAACTGTTATCTTAAAATCTCCACATATGCGTATCGACCCGTCTTTTTTTAAAACAGGTACTATGGGAATTCCCCATTCCGAATAGTCTACCGGTTCGATAATTCCTAATTCATATAACCTATTCAGCTCGTTTTCCACTTTATCTCTCATTGCAAATGTTAAAGACCGGGCTCTAAAAATTTTTGGTGAAACAACTGAATTCGAATTGATTTTAATCGAGATTGTTCCCTTGTTAAAAGTACCTAAACCGGGTGAAAGTAAATCATTATATTTATTTATAATAAAGTGTGAGTCTTCACGAAGATCTGACCAATTTGAATTGAAAATAATCAACTCAAACGAATTAAAAAAGTCCCGTCCCAGAAGCGGTGGTCCTCCTTTTTTCAATAACAAAAATATTTATTAGGTATTCCAATATTTCCATTATATCCTATTTCAGTTTCAAATGAACCCAATGGTTGAATTTCACCTCCATTATAAAGATTGAAAATTTTATCTGTATATTTCAAAATTTTGTTGCCAAATTAGGTTTATAAAAAGTTTCAGAAATATTTGAATAGCTGGCCCCTGTATCCAATTAAAAAGTAAACGGCCTGCTCTCAAGTATTACTTCTATCACCACTGGATCAGGTTTATACTCTAAATTTAACAAATAAAGATTATCTGATTCCAAAAATGTATTTGCATGCCAGATATTGTTTACTTTTTTTCGATTTGGACACATTGGCGCTAAATGACCTTTTTTATTGCAAATATGACAAAAATATTGACGGAACTTGTTGACACTTATCTTGTTGATGGTTTTTGCGACCACATACCTGAACATTTTTGCGTGATAGTCGATCCAAATGCTTGGTCCTTACTGCTACCGCTGGAGGTGCTGTTTTGGATAGTTCAAATATTTTGACGTAGAATGACAAGGCTGCGCAGAATTCTTTTGTTTCTTACTCGTACCAGCGAAATTAATTTCCGGTTCTCTCTTAACTGATGTCGATTGAAAACTTGGTTGAACAGCAGATTTCGAATCGGCAATTTTCACTATTTGAGCAAAAGTCACTGTAGCTTTTTCCTCAAATAATCTATACTTTACAGATCATCTGTCGTAGCCAATCACAAATCGATCAACTAACGCACGTTCTATCTCTGTTTGTGATTCGAAACCACATGTAGAAATATCATTACGCAATCGAGATGTCCACTCTTCAGGTATTTCAATAGGTAATTTATGTAAATCAAAAAATCTCTCGACTGGCAAATACATACGGACACTGTTGGTTTAAAATGTCCATCCAATAAGTTAAGTATGTCCTTGAATTATTTTGATTCCGGCTCGATAGAAAAACACATCTCATGCACAAGTTTATATGCTTGTTCATTTAACAAACTTAGAAGAATGGCTCGCTTGCGGTCCTCTTCTTTGATTGGATTAGCTCGAAAATAATTTTCTAACCTTCTCCTATAAATTGACCAATCTGCCTGTAAGTGTCCTGTATATTGTACTATTGTGTCCGTCGTGTTGAGGTTTACTAATATAATTATGTACTCTCACTTGAAATTTTCCTCGTCACCACTTTGTGATATATTGTCCTTAATTTGAAAGAAAACATAACAACAAAAATGATACACGACACTTCAACTAACTCTAAAACACAACAGTTTGAAATATAAAAAATGACCTCGAATCCGTACAAGTACGCTGCCTTGTACAGTGTGTCATAAATATATAAGAACATATATTACAGATTTGGAGATACCGGGTGATAGTACCAAGCTGACTGCGAACGAAAATTTTAAGTGAGCTACACAAAAATCATTTTGGGATGGTTAAAAAGAAGACAATAGCTAGAGCTTATGTGTGATGGTCATTCTTGAATGAAGAAATTGAGACCTGTCGATCGTGTAAGGCTTGCCTCGGTGTTCACCCTCCTAAGAGTCCCTCCTAAAAGTAAATTGCAACTTTGACCAATTCCTGACAGAGTATGGCAACGTCTACATTCAGATTTCTTAAGTACAATTAATGAAAAAATGTTTTTTGTAGTTCTAGATGCTTTGTCAAACTGGGTGGAAGTTTTCATTTCAAATTCTATAACATTACACTGTACTATAATCAGACAGACAGATAATATCTACAGAATTTTAAGATTTTTTGAGGAATAATGAAATTATTAATTTGAAGTCACCACCTTATCATCCAGCATCAAACGGAGCGGCAGTAAATAGTGTTAAAACTATGAAACATTTTATTATGCAGGAATTGAAAAGCTCATATGATTTTATGGGTCACTTGTTTATGGAGAAAAACTTTGCATAATTCTCTTATTATTGTGCAAAGAAAATCTTTGCATAATTTTCTTTTAATTTATCGAAATAGAGAACAACAGTACTGGGGAGCCACCAGCCCGTATGATGTTGGGTAGACCCTCAAAATCTAGATTAGATATACTTGAACCCAATTTTATCGGAGTGCATGAAAATTAATCGATTGGTAAAGTGAGGGAGACATTGCAAAAAGTGCAAAGTAAACAAAAAAGGTATTATAAAGGAAAAAGCGACTCAGTATGCACGATGAGGAATATGTGTTGGTACGAGATTATAGAAGATCTAAACCTACCTGGGTTACTGGAATTATTGTAAAATCGATTGGACGAAAATATTTTTATGTGAGAATTCCAAATACTACACTTATATGGAAACGTCACATGAATCAATTGTTGCCCCTGTATCGTCGTGAAGAAACTTCAATTCCTATTATCAATATAGGATTTTCCGAAAATCCAGAAAGAGTTCGAATCAACAACGGAAACTATAAAATTCTATAGATTCACAGGGGACAGTTTTCCAGATTGAGGGGGAGGAAACTGTAATCATTCGATACCGTATTTGAAATCCTACAGAGAGATTAATTCCTTATTAGTGTTATATTTTTTATTT
>WOGP01003738.1:0-14807 GCA_015342065.1 Leptinotarsa undecemlineata | reverse complement strand
ACAGGGTGTTCCATTTTTAAGATGAAAAAATTACTTATAAGTAAAATATAAAAACGCCTTTTGTGTAAAAAGCAGAAGAAATAGGTATAGGGAACTCTAATATATATACTCCTGCGTCAAATTACGCCACTAAATACGTTCTGGAATTATCTGTCTGTTTTTCCGGTAATCATATATCAGCTTTTTGTCCAAAAATTTTTATTTTTTTTGAACTTTGAGCGACGAGCGGCACGAGTTAACGTCGTTTAATCGGGCTCAAAGAATCCTATAAGGAATCCGGTGTATCCTGGGTGTTGCTAAATGTTCTCTGGGGTTCTAAGCCGACCTTAGACTTCGTCTGATAGCTTTTGTTATCCAAAATATTGCTTTCACGTCGTATTTCTCTTAGATTCAACTAATACGGTCTGTAACATTTTCAACGTAGGAAAAAAAGCTTTTTCGTTGACCAACCTAGCAGTTGTAGCCGCTGCTCTCAACATGCACATACGAAAAGTTATATGTTCAACATACAATAACAGTTATACTGTTGTAAATCATGCCCGAAAGAAAATAACATCGGCCGCCACTGGTAACCATAAACCAAACGTGACGTAGCTAAGAGAGCGCGAATACACAATGTTCCCTAGCACTCTAGAACTAGCTAGAATAATGCTACCGATTTCGACGGAACTTCTGCGAGATTTCTATGGCATTCGATTACGATATTTAAACGCTAGCCGCGAGCATATCGACCCAGTCAAGTGGAAGTTATAGTACGGTGCCTGAAGTGATTTAGTAAGGTGATACACATTCAAATAATAGTTGAAGTTTTTGTCGGAGTGTTTGTTGTATTGAAGTGAAATAAAATGAAATTAAACCACTAATTTTACTTGAACATTGAATTGGACGAAAGAAAATGTACTTTTGAAACAACTATTCATTCAGTTTGTATTCATTTAGTTTGTACTCCAAACCCCCGTTATGGAATTGAATGAAAAATCGATTTTGAAATAGGTTTGTATACTAGGGATGAGAAGTTGTTGTTGTTGAAGTTGAAAGCCAAAAACTTTTTCTAAAAATTTATCTCACCTGAAAAATATCCCCCTTTCATTGACGTTCATATGGCAAAGAAGGATGGTGTTACCCCCATATCACATATGTAATGAAGCAAAGGCGGTATTTGTGATCATAGTGTTGATTGAGCATTTATAACCCATTTCATAAGATTGAAACTATTTGTCAATAGATACTACAGAAGGAACGCAATCACCCCAAAAAATATTGAACAAGAGCAGGATAAGTACATTGTTTTTTCATTTCTTTGTAAGATGTTATTGTACAGGTGTGTTAATTTGGCTACACTTGACAGTTGGCAATATTGTATTAATATTGGTCTTGTATTCTTGTGTGGTTTATCCCTCTCTCTAGCTTGTTGATGTTCGACCAGAGCAGTCGATTATTAAAGTTCTGAAAAAGTAATATGGTGTTTTTTTGAAAATTAGCACATTCACAGAATATTCATGTTCATAACTCACCTTTTCCGATAGTCCAGTTGGACTCGTCCGCATAGTAAAACCCAACCCCCACAACCAAAATCATGACAGCCAAGTTGATGATGGTGAGGAAGCTGTTCACAGCCGTCGAACCCTTGACACCGATTCCCAGCAGAGAAGCGTATACGATACACACGAAAAAAGCCAAGAAATCAGGGTATTTACTTAAAAGTTGTTCGTGCATCTCGCCAGTTATGGAGACGGTGGTGTTGCTGATAATGCCCCCGAAGAGGGAGTCCACATATCCACTCCATGCACGAGCTACTGATGCGGCGCCTGAAACAGTTAAAATTACAGCTTGCCAGTCGGGATTTCTCGAAATGTGAATAAATCCTAAGAATAGGGAATGTTCCTCAATTTCAAATGCAAGTTTGAACAAAATAAAGTTGAGTTTAATTCATGAGTTTTTCAAATTCACTTCGAAAAATATTCAAATCGATGTTTCAAATGTTGGGTTTTAATTTTTAAAGGGATTTGTTTCTAATTCACATATTGGCAACAGCGCCTATATCAAGTTGAAATATCCTACACGTGCCTAGATATTCTACTTAAAAAAAGGAAAATTATCTTTACAAATCAACGATTCAAGCAAAATATAAATTATAGTTTAATACCACCTCCACAAGCCACATAAACAACAGTTGTTTTGTTATTTATTTATATAGAGGAAGATAAGTTAGGTGCACAAAATGTCATATGCCACTGAATGTCTCGGAACTCGGAACATAAGTAATCAGAACAGCACGCCTCTGAAATATGATATCTTTGTTTGTCTCATACAGGTAACAGATTCATTCTCCTTTATTAGCTATAACCGATGTTGCCAAATGGTAAAACAGAAACGAATCTCTTTAAATGTTGAATGCATAATTCATTTCCTCTTTTTTAGGTATTTGAATAATTCTTTAAAGAAAAAGTTTGAAATGATGAGTTTATAGTGCGTTGTTTTAGAGCTATTTTATGAAAACTACTTGGTTTTCGTCAGGAGGAACATTTCCTCCAGAGTTTGTGAAATTTCCATCAAGAAAAAAATGTGGTGTTTGTATTAGAAGTATGATTCATTGCATTTTTTGCATCGTGAAACGAGACAAATATAGGTTGCTGAAATGAGTAGGTAAAAGAACAGTTAACTATAATATTTCAGAATTATCAAAGAGTCTAAAGAAAACAAATCTTTGAAGTCGAAGAAGAACAAGAAAATAAAATAGAAGTTTTGAAGTAGGTTGTTTTTACCAACAAGATCGAAAGGGAAATGAAGTTTCTTCTAAATGGGTCTAGGTGTTGGGTAGAAGGGTAGAAAATACCCAGAATTGAATGGTCACACAAAAATGGAATTGAAAAACGGAGTACTCCAATTTTTGAAAGGGTTTCTCTTGAAGACCACCTTCCTCGTAGGTGAAATCAAGTTATTTCTAGACGAGTCTAGTTGGGTGGAAAGGTATGAAATATAGAAAATAAAATAATCAGAAAAAAATAAATAGCAAGTTTTTCGACGGATTGAAGCTGAAGTATATTAATTCAGTAGTTGTTGCCTGCGGCTTCGCCCGCCTATAATTTGGTTTAAGTTTCATGATAGACCATTTCAAACAAACATTTTTTTTTTGACACAAAACTTCAGGTTTCCAAATTCTAAACTGATTAAAGTAAATACAATTTATGAACCCCTATTTTTCCCCTTTGGTGGTGGACATTCCTGATACCCTTTCCTGATGAATATTTACGCTATACAAAGAACCTACCTGCAAGATCTCTAATGAAACTCTAGATATGACTTTTTACCGACTGTGATATTTATCTCATGTGATACCTGGCATAAAACTGTTAACCATCTATTGTTGATATTTAGATAATTTGTAATGTGATATATGTATATTATGTTCACTGAGATTTCAATCCGATCGTGTTATTCACTTGATCTGAATGTGACGTTTTTACCGACTCGACTGTGATATTTAATCTCATGTAATATCTTGCTTGAAACTGAAAACCAATCATTGTGATATTTTAAATATTGTATTATGTGATACATGAATGTATCTATGTGTATGTATTTTTTTTATTTATCTTTTCTAGAGGCTATATCACGCACAAGGAGCAATATTGCGATTGTTTCTTCAGTGATGCCATTGTTTATTTATGCAGCTCTCAAGTACTACTGATATAAATATTGTAAATTTTTTTTTTGATAAATAAACATAAACAACAAAAAATATGAATCCCCAGATTAGCTATTACTGAATACTTTTTCGTGCACTGACTTTATTGATATTATAACGACACCGTAACAGGAAAACCTTTCAGCGTCCGTATACGGACGCATTTTATCATGATTTGCTTGTATTACTTGCCAACGACAAATTTTTGGGGTCTACCGACCATTCTCTGTTATTCTAAGAACTGTATCCACCATTAAATCATAATTATTGAAAATATCTTTCTCTTCTTTGATAAGTCCCGAATCTTGAATTTTCCTTATTTTCAGAAATGTGCATCACTGATTCGACACAATACTTTTCACTACCACTGGGTATTGGGTTGTCACTCAATGCATGTACGTGCCGCATTTGTTGTCTCCGCTTATGTTCTATCTCATAAGTGTATTCTTGAAGGCTCGGAATCCACTGACTTATTCTTGCACTAATATCTTCTTTTTTTTGAGAGTATTCTGTATGGATCACAAATTCAATAACCAGTAGACAATGACGGAATTATTCAACACTAGCAATTATAGCAAGGAGCTCAAGTTAGAAAGAATGAAATGTCTTCTCCTGGGTAGAAGTTTGCCTACTATAATACGCCACTGGCTTTTCACCAACGTCTGTGAGTTGCATGCGTATTACACTTGTGTATTACACTCAATCCGTCTCGACTGGCGTCAGTGTACATTATAATTTTCAGGTTCAGACCAAAAATAATGAGCAACAGTCTCCATATTAGTATTTTCTTGAATTTTTTCCAGTCTGAATATGTTCATCTATCCATACCTATTTTTCATCCTTTAGCAATAATTTTGTTAGTACGCTTGATTCATCAGAAAGTTTATGTATGAATTTTCTGAAGTAACTTATCAGACCTAAGAATCGGCGTAATTGATGAACATTCTTAGGTTGTGGAAACTTGTTTACCGCTTCAATTTCATGGTTGCATGGAGAAATGGTGTTACCTGAAATCTAGAAACGTGATGTTTTCTTTGGGCAAATTAACCCTACATCGCGAGATTTTTTATTTTTAAGTAAGAAAAAAAATGTTTGGGCAGTCCACATAAAATTTTTTCTTTTGCTTCTTATCGAATTGTTTCAGAGTAGTTTTAGGTATTTCACCAGTAAGCAAACTGTTTTATTGTCTTTCCAGCAGACACACGAAATATAAACACCATCATGTGTAAAACTTGTTCAAGGGAACTACCTCGTTGCCACTCATTCACTTCTTTCTCTGGTTGCAACTTACAATTTGATATTCTAGTTCTCTGTACTGTACCTAGAGAAAGTATTCCTTTGTTAGGTCCCAGTTCATGCAGTTTATCGTGATTAGTATCGTATCTTGGTAACATATTACTGTTATCATTGAAAATGAAAATACTGTCTCACTTTTTGGAATCTCTTTTTCTTTTCCCTTACTTCATCAGAGTGAAAGCTGAATTTGAGCTCCAATAAGATCTCATACTGGGCATGCGAACTATCAACATATAAATATAAATGCCCAAGTATCTACGTAATTCTTCTGCAGTAATATTAGCTGGCCTATTGGAATCTTTCTGCAGAGAGAGGAGATTTGACTGGTCTACAACGTCCGCTATTATTTGATCAGTTAAAAAGTACTTGAAATAGGAGTATGGGGTACTGAGAGCCATAATGTCGGGAGGTAATTTATATTTTCCTCTGAAAGTTTTCGCATTTTCCTCCATTACTAGATTTTTCTTCCTTCATATTATATTCTTATTTTTTTCTCGTTTTTCATTACAGTTTTGTTTTGTGCCGCTTTTCTAGCTATATCCGCTAAAGGGTCATCTTTCGAATCTTCTGCTTCTAGTGTGTGTCTTTCTTCCAATACAAGACCTGTGGAATTATTTCCCATTATCCTCTCTTCTTCTCCTATCTCCTATCTTCTCCGTATATAATCCCATCTTCAAAAATTATAGGAATATTCTGAATGTCGATTCCTTCTATATTATTCAGAAGTATGTGGCTCATTTTTGTTTATGTGCCTATATTGTAGTGCGAACCGTTTTGTATCATATCTGAAACTCCCAAAAACACTAGATCTTTATGAAACGATGTCTTCCTGACTTCACCCAATATAAACTTGACAAGAATAATATCTCAATATACGCCACAATATTTATCAATATATGGATCGAAATGGTGCCTAAAAACACGCCTAAACCTAATGTAGACTAAGAATGAAATATATATTGTCACCTGTCAAAAAACAGTTTATGTGAATATTCTTTTCTGATTACGAAAATGACCCTTATGTCGATGTTTATAAAGAAGGTATTTCAGTTATTGTCTTAAACACAAATACGAGCAACATCAAAATGATCAATGCTACTATGTTTTACTCTTAATAATAAACTAGAATTCCTATTCAGATTTTTCGTTAGAAACTGCATGAAGCATGTTTTTTCCAAATTCACCACTAGACCATTGTAAGTACACCAGTTATAGAATTCATTCGCTACAGTATTGGCTCTAAGTACCATATCACATATTGATTTTTCTGATATAAGAAAATTGGTATTGTCGCCATACATAATTATATTTTACGCACTTGGACATAAGTTAATCATATGATGAAGAGTACTGGGACCATTATAGAACCCTGTGGAACACCCATATTAATTGTTTTCTATTCTATTCTCTGTTCAGAAATCTCTGCATATCTTAAAAATGAGTTTTATTTAATATTCAATCTGTACATGTATACTTTAATATTTTTACTTAAACATTTTATATCTTTATCGTGACTACTCTGGTAGAATACTGCATTTCAATACATGGGTAGAATTTTCAAAGATAAAGACATTTCTATTCTCTTCTTGGTCAGATAGTTATGGTGGGATTTATGTCAGATAATGGGTTAGGTTAGGTTAGGTCTAAAGTGTGTGGGTCTATTCGACCCTCCACCGCAATCCGCAGGGGTTTATTGTAGCTCACACCTATTCACACTCGACCAAATTTAAATTTTTATTTGGTTATGGCACCTGTGAAGAATTTTAATGTTTTCTTTATTGTGTGGTTTGTTCCTTGTAGGTCGTAACAAATAATGAACATATTAAAAATTAGACAAACTTTATTTTCTTCATTCTATATTGTTCCATTTAAAAAACACTACCTTCCATTGAAAACATTTTGAATAGAGAAGCCGCTGTCATCCACCTATACATTGTTGATATACCCTGCATAAGTGACAACTTACTTTCAAATTATTAAACATTTCGATAATGCTTTCAGGTGCGAGACATTTCTCAGTTGGATTCTCTTCAAGGATTGCCTATTGTAGAGCTTGTGTTGGATGGAAACCCTCTTTGTGATAAATTCAGGGATCAGCCATCGTATATAAGGTATGTTTTTGGAATTACTTGATATATAAGACTGAAGAAGTATTTTCGAGACATTTTTTCAATGAGATTTGCAGATAAGATTTGATGTAACTGACAGACATTTTTAATTTTTTCATTGAAAAGAGGTAGATTCAAATTTGATGTAAATATTGCACAGAAGAAATGGATTTCTTGGCTTCTACAGTGTTTTAACAGAAATTTTAAATTGATCGGAGCAGACATAGAAACCGACCAGATTTTTTGAATTATAATATTTGTTAATTATCCCAAATTTCTTCATGAAACACCTTTACATTTTGTGGTGTATAAAAAAAAGGAATTTAGTTGCGAGCTATTTTATTGAAGTGATATATTTATTGAATGAAGTTTTTGAGTGATATATGGACAAATTATGCAGAATTCTATCGAGACCTATTTGGGAACATGAACACTTATAATCAGAAAGTAATTCATCTGCTGTGTTCAGAAATTGTTTTTCTACACTCGCCAGACCAGAATATTCAAAGGTGCATTGTTTTGTGAGATGTTACGATTAAAAGCAGCTCTATCATCAACTGAGAGTAGCAGATTGCAGGTGTGAAGCATGCAAGAATTTGCTCATACGACGAGTATCATATACGTTGCTCCCCCTTACCATCTAAAACTACGCTAAACTGCTCTGTATGTACCATAATGGTAAATGCAACAGTATGTACTGCAGAATAGGGGAGCTCTGCTGTGGAAAACATGACTCTCTCAAAACAATACCAAAGCTGAATTTCAATGAAGTAATTAATGTCATTTCAATTTCTGAATACATAGATGAGATTTTAAAATGGAAAAAAGAAACAAAAAAAATCTTAAAAGAAGGGAAAACAAAACAAAAAGAAAAAAAAAATAAAAAAAGGAAAAGAAAAACAAAAAATTGTTCCTACATAGGTGGATTGATAATTACATTTTTAACAGTAATCCAGAATCGGACATTCAATTGCTTCATTTAATAACTAATCATAGAGATTTTATCTGTAAACATGGGATCGAAACATTAAAATGAGTACTGAATAAACTTAACCGGGAAATAAATTAACTCATGTCTTTTTTTGTGTCGGCTCCGATCAATTAATATAAAATTTATAAAATTATCGATATGAAATCCCATTCTTCAAAAAAAAAAAAGAAACCTGAATCCCATACAGTTTTTTTTATTGTCTGAAAGAAAATAAATTATCATCAAGCTGTAGCTGCACACTGGAATATGTTACAATTTTTTTTTGAGATTTTTAACAAAAATAGTTTTATTGAACCCATCTTTTTTATTTTGATTCATTATTTAGATTTATGGGAATTGTGAATTGAAGGTGGAAGCAAGATTTATTCAATGTATATATTTTTTTAATTTTCAATCTGTACACGATATAACAAAAGATTTTCCATTTTTGGACAAAATTGTAATTCAGTGATTATTACATTTTGAAAATTCATATACATAGTACTTCATTAGTTTTATATAAATAGAATCATTGAATCTCTTCACGGTCCAAAAATGGAAATGGTAAAGCATTATTCATCTTTTTTTTGTTCAATGAAATGTATTCTCATTAAGATTGATTGAATTTCAACTTTAGTGGTAAAAATAACAATTTTAACACATTTTCAAATCGTTGTCAACAATTTTGATATTACAATTTAAACATATATTGTGCAGGGACAGTATTTCATTTATAATTTGTAACCAAATACACTGGAATTATCTACTAGTCAGATTTATCTGTTAGTTACATCAAAATGAAGATGGTATCTGGAAAAAAGTAGCAGGTCAACCATTTCATAGCTTTTTAGAGTCATGACTCCTAGAGTTACCATTATTGTAAATATTCAAAATTTATTGACAACTGAATGAGAATTGTTACATTTTTGTTAGTCCCTAACTCTCCCGTTTTTTTGATACCCTTATAATAAACAGATTATAGCTATATTTTTGTTGACATATGTTGAAGAAATATCTTAAAGTTTATTAGTTAATTTTCTATATGAACTATTATCTTATTAACACGATCGGATATCAATGTCTCTACCGATCTCTATCTCTACCAATCTCTATCTCTACCAATCTCTACCGATTTTCACTTCCTAATTCATTATTTGTTTCTTAACATATTAATTTGCAAAACATTGTTTGAATTCCAAAAAGTTTTTCAATACTTTATTTTTGCATTGAAAATATCAAACTGCTAATACTTCTAATATTAATGTTTTGCACCATACATTAAATTTGCAGTTGTGGTGCAAGAGTTTCCGAATTTGAATTTTTTCTGATATATTCATGTTGATCCTTCTATTTTGTTAAAAAAAAACAAGGTCAAAACAGGTCATACATACATTTACAACCTGTTCTGTGGATAGCATCACCAATTTTTCCGATTTTTTTTTCTCAACGATGCCATTCACAAACAAACTGCAAAATAATTACAAACTTTTTAAATTCTGGATTCATTTGATGAAAATATTGGTTTGTGTGTATTTTTAACACTTCAACCTCATATGCACAACAGAAATTGAAATTATTCACATCAAATTTTAACAGAATTTTCAATAGATTGGTTATTTGTTTTTTTGAAAGGTTGAAAAAATTACAAAAGTTCTGCAAACTGCACAAAGATTGGCAAATGTTCAATCAACAATATATACAAAAATGTGACTATTATGCGATTCTGTAGATAAACGATGTGTTTCCGAAATCCCCTGTGGGTCCTTTGAAAAATCCCAAAAATGTTTTGGGTGATAATGACAGAATAGGAAACTTTTTCAAACAAAATTTGTAGACAATAATATAATCTAATCAACTTATTCAGTCGTTGAACTGCAACATGGAATGCACAAAATAGAAGGTGACAAGTTTTTCAAAAATAGTGTTTCATATTTTTCAAAGTAAATTCACAATTTTCACAGTAAATTTATCAATTTTTCCATGACACACTGGTTCTGGTGTGCAATATTTTCAATTTATAATATCGAGTACTTGATTTATGAATTTGGGGCTCATTAAAAATGAAAAAAAAAATAAGAATTGATATTAACTTGAAAACGCTGTATGAACTTTTCTTTTCCCACAAGTGCCTTCACAGCCCTTACAACTGCTAATAGTAGATTCAGTTATTGACGGATATTTCAAAAGAAAAAACTTCAGTCTGGAATCCATTGAACAATGGATTTTTCCCTTTTAAAAACGGCCGTCTTCTTTTTTGTGCATTTTTAGTTAAAGTGAATCACGTTACATCATTTGTAAATTTTCAAAATCCAAGGATTCCAGTATTTCTAAAACAAATCACGTTTCTTATTATAAAACAGCAAATAATTTGACTGCTACCAACACATATTCTGAGTTGTCGACCTGATTTGCAAATCTTTTTTTATATGAAATTATTTTGATTTTATATTTATCTCCATGTTCCAAATTGTCATAAACATCAGATCCTCTTCCTTTGCAGTCATAATGGAAAACTTTTGAAGTTTTTTCAAAACATATTTTGAGATCAAAGCAAGTTTGAATAAACTTTTTGAATAAACGATGCAAGAAGTTGCAAATCTAAGAAGTTTGTAGAAACTGTAAATTTTTAATTTTTGAGTTTCATTTATGAATCATTTCTATTGTCTTTACTTACTTGCAAATTCTTTGTAGGATCCCCATTTTCTTATGTTTTTTTCTAATTATCCCAACATTTGTTTTATTCAAATTATCAGTTCTCTCCGTTTCAAAAACAGATTTGCAAGGTCAGATTAAGTATAGACTGTCCAATCAAGAAAAATTGACACTTGTCTTTAAAAAAAATGGTAGGGCTACACAAAAATGTAACAAATGATTCATGACTTTTTTGAAATGGAATAAACTTGCAATTTTGTATTGAAAAGTGAATTTACCATAATTTTGAACATTTGTCTTGACATAATCTATGTTCTGTGCGAGTGTTCCCAGGATGAACGCTATATAACACGTTGGCCTCCATGGCCTGCACCCTTTTCTGTCTACAGCGAAGTTCGGAAGAGGTTCCCCAAGTGTTTGAAACTGGTAAGTTTTTTTTCTAGATGGTAAATATTTAATTTGTATGATTCTCATAGTACTATAATTTTGAATGATTTTATTATTTTGTTATTCAAATAATGTAAACTTTCACAGCCAGAGATAACGGTGTCAAATGTATTTTCTGGGTTTATTGACAGTGTTCTGTCATTTTTCACACCTGACGTTTCAGCACAAAATAAAACAAAGTGCAATAAACTTTTGATGCCTGCCAATCAGGCTTACAATGGAAAACATCTCTCAGTGTTGTATCAAGACTGTGAAAGATAATGAAAAAATAAGTTAGCAGATTGATGGCATGAATGTATTTACTATTGAGAAATGTACTGAATGGATAAGTGAACCAATAAAAGTCATAAATTACTGTTTTCCTTAATGCAATTTTTCTTCTAAACTCAAAAGAACGAAAGTTCTTACCCGTGTTCTCAACAAACCTGGAAGCAACAACAATTTAAAATAACTTCACTGATTTTTTTCTCAAGTCAAAGCTTTGAGCCCACAACACTTTGTTGGATTTAGGAATAGGGAATAGGGAATCCATATCAGATACCATTTAATCCTTAACCAAATATATCAAAAATATTTGCAGATTCAACGGCTGCATTCAACTGTGTTGACCATGAAACACTTTTACGTAACAAAGGAATGTAAGTTTTCATGGCTAGCGTCAATGTTTTGGTTGGTTTCTGGGTTTTGACGTGGTACTCAAAGTTTCAGTTGATGCGTCAAGAAGAGTACTTCGACCACGTCACTGAAGATGTCTGCCGCAGTTGCAGTGGAAACGTTTGGTGATTGTAACTAAAGAAGACCACCGCAGAACTCAGAATCTAACCAAAACACTTTTACTCCTCCATATTCTTCCACTTTAACTGGAAGGAAGGGGGAATCAATAAAAAAAAACAATTTCAACAAACACTGTCAGATTGTCACTGCAGAGGCGTACAGGGTCCTTCATTATGTTATAAGGAATTCTATAAACTCATCATTGAATGCAGATGTTAGGCTAAATAGCATCCGGCCAATCTCACTCATTCGTTGTTTGCTATTTAGACTGTCGTCAGTTTCTTGAAACAGTTTGTTTCACACTTAAAAAATGTAGGAAAAACATTACATTTAATTTGCGATTCATATTTCTTCAACGTTCATTGTTTTGAATAGTTCAAAACGATCAGTTTTCTTTATTGATGAAATTCCAATAGAACCTGCCATATCAAAAAATAAATTAAACACAAAATTTCTCGGTGTATTTATTGATAATAGTCTGAAATTTGATGAACACCCTAAACAACTCAAGAGTAAGATTTAATGTATGTTATGTAGTTAGAGTGGTTTCAAATGAGTTGAGTTTCCATATCGCAAAGACTGTTTATCATGCACTTATTGAATCTCGATTACATTATGGAATACCTTTTTGGGGAGCATGCAACTCATCCCTTCTCTCTTCTGTATTGTTAATACAGACGAGGGCACTAAGATGTCTCTGTAAAGTAAAACCCAGAGAATCGTGCAGGAACTTGTTCACTGCCAATAAAATTTTAACAGCCATCTCACTTTTTATCCTAGAGACTGTTTGCCTTATTTATAAACATAAATCGAAGTTCAACTTTGCTTCTACTCATAATGCTACTTGTAATAGCAATTATTCCTTTAGACTTACCATCCCAACTTCAAATTTAATCAAGGATTCCATATACTCTTATGGTGGTAAGTTGTTCAATCATTTACCATTAGAAATGAAATCTGCAAATCTAAGCAATATTCATTTCAAAAAGGTGGTGAAGAACTTACTTATTGATAGACCCTATCATAGTTTGGAAGAGTATTTTAGCGAATCCTTTTAACAATAAATTAACAATTTATTCTCTGTACTATCACTTTATACACATGGTGGTATTTTATCTATAAATTTTTAGAACTTTTTTATATTTACATTGTAATTCTTTGACTTTGTTAATAAGATGCAAATCTCCGAACAGTAAAGTATATTATGATTTGATTTGACTAGAAAACTTGAATAATAATATTTTGTTGGTAAGTTATTCAACTGAACCTGCAACCTCCACTTGTTAAAATTCATTTCATATGAGTTTTTTTGATGTTAAAGGACGGACAAGACCTCCCTCCCCCCATCAGTTTTGACATAGTGGAGGAACATCACTTACCTGCACCTTGTCCGATGTATCTGTGCCACGAGGACGGTAATGTAATTGTGCGCCAATTCTTGCAGCAGTATTTTCAAATCTACGATTCGGACAACAGACAACCTCTGCTGCAAGCTTACCATGAACACGCCTCATTTTCGTTTGCCATGGGGTATCCTTATGGGTACGGTAAAGAGAAAAGTGTGCCTTGGTTGAATTGGTATCAAACAGACAACAGAAATTTACTAAGGGTGCAAGATTCTGAAAGAAGATTCAAGCTACTGAAGCAGGGCCAGTTGGCTGTGGTTTCTTTTCTACAGGATATGCCTAATACCAAACATGATATGCACAGTTTCACTGCGGATTTGACATTATTTACGGTGAGTTGTGAAAAAATGTTCTCCTTCTATTATTAAAAGATCAGTTTCTATACAAAAAAAAATTAAAAAGGCTTTCCTTTTCTATCATTTATTTATAATACTGAGAACTGGAGTTTTTATAATTATAATCTCTAACATGCCTTTTCGAAGCATAAGTTATTATTTACAATCTTATGAATACCTCTTCAGAAACTGCTATAATTCCAGATGCTTTTTATTCCTGAAGTGAATAATTCAATTGATCCAAACAAATTTTGACCCATATTAGGTAGGCGGAAAAGTTTGTAGGCTAACATACAGATGGTTCTAATAATGATTTTTAGTTAAACACAACCTTCAAAAGATATGTGTACAAATTTCAAAGTTGTCGGATTATTAGTTTGTGGGATATAACATTTTGAGTGAAACTTTTGTTAGTTTGAAGAAAATGGATAAATAGGAATTTTGTGTATTAATAAAGCATTGCTTTTTGGCGAAAATTAATTCTGTTGAAGTCAAAACTTGACTCGATAAACATTATTCGGACTTTGCACAAGGATAATCAACCATTGGGAAGTGGTTTGCTAAGTTATAATGAGGTGAAATGAGTACTGAGGACGATGCACGCAGTGGACTGCCCAAAGAGGTTGTTACCAACGAAAATATTAAAAAAGTCTATGAAACAATTTTGGTTGACTCAAAGTGAAGTTGATAGAGATGGCTGAGGCTCTATAGTTATCAAAGGAACATGTTGGACGTATCATGCATGAATATTTGGGTATGTAGAAGCTCTGTTCAAAGTGGATATCGTGAGAGCTCACTTTCGATCAGAGGGCCCATGTGAGATCCCTGAAGCACTCCTCGTGGCACTTCATCTGCCTTGATATAGAGTTGCTATATTTAACACACTGAACTCCCAGAGCTGGTTCAGGACCAATATATGAAGTTGATGATCCCCGTCTAGCGCATTCATCAGCTTCATCATTACCTGTGATTCTGAATGCCCTGGCACCCAGTACAAAGTTAATTTGTTCCTGTTTGCAAGTTCATTCAGTTCTTCATGACATTTCCAGACCAGTTTTGATGTCACCTTCGGGTTTGTTAGAACCCCTAGTGCATACTAGGTGTTTTTTCCAAACATGTCTTCGGGATGAC
>WOGP01003737.1:0-14809 GCA_015342065.1 Leptinotarsa undecemlineata | reverse complement strand
TACACATCCATGTATAGAGTTACTTATTTGCAAATTGATTACTTCCTTCCTTTCTTTGGAAGATTCCCTTATCCTTTTTTTGTATCAAAATGGAGTAGTAGAAAGCCAAAAACTTTATTTCCCAAAAATTATTCACTCCTAAAAAAATACAATACAAATACTTTTTTCTTAGCCAACTGCGGTCTATTTTGCTTGATTTCTTCATTGATATATTGCAATGAGTTCGCGTAATACCCGGCATTGATAGTTTTATAATTTTCAAGATATTCAATGAAAAAGTTTCCACACACATTTAAAAAACCGTTTCCATGATCTTACCTGCAGATGAAACGGTCTTCAACTTCTTTGAGACCGGTCCTCCGTTATGAGTCTACTGTTTCGATTGTTTTTTTGTCCCATAGTAATAGACCCATGTTCCATCCATGGTTATGAAACGACGCAAGAATTTGCTTTGTTGCTGCGAAACTTTGCTGAATACTAAACTGTTCTCATGTGCAAAGTTACAGATAAAATACACATTTTGAAATTCCTACTAAGTCTGCTATCTCGCGCACTTTATGAATTTTCTTCACCGTTTCTGAAGTCGTGATCTCATCTGGTCGACCACTGTGGTGTTTGTCTTGACAGCTGGTACAACGCCGTTTAAACTCTGCTACACAAGATGTTACTTTTGTAAACTAAGGAGCAGGGTCACCCAAAGTAGAATCCAGTTCAGCTTTTATATTGGTTGAGCTGAGGCCTTTCACACGTTAGAAGGTAAGACCTCGTTATTCCTTAGCTCGCACAAGTTTATCAACTTCTGAGAGTTGCCGTTCAAATGGGGGCGACAGCTGATAAACAGAAAACAAATTTTGAACAGATTTTTTAAACATAACGATGACTAATTTCCTTCATTTTCACAAATTAACTCCAAACCTTAGCTATTGATGGCTGTCAAGCGAATACTAATCAACGCAGCATCTTCAAATTGGAATATATGCTTTATTGATTGTGTACTTTCTAATACAGTTATATTTTCCAAACAATCATCGCCATTTGAATATACCATCATTTTCATAATTCAACCGCGTTGTTATCTCTCAACTGAATCTCTCCGATACCCATTCTACCCTTCTATGCATCGATTACGTCACCCACGTCTCTTTCTCACTCACTAATGTCCCTCTGAAACACTTCTTTATTCATATATATTACTGAAAACCGTGTTTTACGATTCCTTTTTTGAAATCATAATTGCAACTCTTTCAAATTCATTGATGTACCCTCGAATCGGGACGAGAACCAATTCGAAGAGCGATTCAATGACTAAATCGAGTCTAGCCCAATCACTATCAAAAGTTTGCAATTACCTTCAAAATTTCACGTTAATGTCAAGACTAACGACCAATCCTACCATGCTGACGACCTGTATTTGATTCTCTAACCGATAATTTTTTTATTTCAATTCCCCTGCAATTTTTAGCCGCCGTTGGTCACTGGGATCACGTGATGGTGAGCTTGGATAGGTGGTCTGTCTCGTTAAAGTGAGAACAATTAGAATTTCCCGCTATGCACGCGGTCTGATTGGTCAACCTGGGTAATGTCGAAAAGTGGAGTGGGGGTGTTCTGAAGCCCGGCTGTACCTACGCCATAAAATATTATGTGTAATGAGGATTTTCTTTCATAAATACAGAATAACTGTCACTGTATCGTCAGCCATTTGAAAGTTATATTTCCATGTGAATCATTATACGACCAAGTATCATAACTATTTTTCAGTACTGCTCATTTAGACTCTGGGGAAGCTTGTTTTCCTACTGAGTAGTTTGCTAGCAGCATTTTAAAAATCACGTCATGCGGACGCACAGCCACTCCCAATTCGAAATGCGAAAGGAATAATTTTTCTGGCTGCGCGTAACGTGTGTACACACAGACATCCATTCACGACACTACAGTTTCCTGGAATAATCCAACTCCTCTCTCGTAAAGTGAATACCAATAGATCAGGTTGAACTCCAGTACCACCCACTAGTCGCGTTCCACGTTATAAATATCGAATTGCCGGTAATAATTCTGTAGAAATGGCGCGCGATAATTGTGGGATTGTCAAAGATGGAACAAAGAATTAATTGGATGTGAATTGTGGTGAGATGGTTTCGAAAAATGAGGAGGAAGTTGAGGATTTGAGGTGATTACGATATAACAAGTGGAGCTATCAATTCCCAAGTACACTTCATAAACTGTCTGGTTGTTTTCTGACAACATTTTTCGAAATATGATTAGAAAACTACAGTAGGCTGTAAGATTTTTCTTGAATATACTTGTGACAGTGTTTTTCCAATCCTCGAAAAATTTCTGATATACACTCTTTGGTCGCAGAACTTCACTGTCCACAATATCGGATATCTCAAATGTTCAAATATCAACGATGAACAAGGTTGCGAAGCTGAGGCTTCTGCGATAAGCAGCTAACTTACTCAGATTATAAATGAGTCAACCAATCCAGATATTCACACAGTCACCGTAAGGTCTCAATTGGGATCTTTTGACCACAAACTATTTCCAATGTTGAGTGAATTACCGATGAATATTGGGGAACAATAACGAGTGATTTTTTGCTGGTATCTTTTTGGCCTCCCTGTTTTTGACAGATCACGCGTGAATCGTGTCTTGTGTACTTGTCGAACTTGTTCAATTTGGTCTATAATTTAACCATGAATCGACTTACGAATGAATGACGCTTGCAAATTATTGAATTTCATTATCGAAATTCATGCTCAGTGAAGAAAGTGCATCATGCAATTCTTCCAATTTGTGGGCAGTTTCGTCGGCCTGAGTAAGCTATTCGAAAGCTTGTGACTAAATTTCGAATCCAGTTTACATTATTGGACATCAAACTACCATCACGCATACGTAGAGTGAGGACCGAAAGAAATAATGCGGCTGTATCCACCTAATAAAATACAGGTGGTGCAAGAATTGAAGCCATAGGACCTCCCACACCGCCTAACATTTGGTGGATGGGCGCTGGCAAAGTTGGAGGAAGATCCACATTTTTATCGAAAAATTTTGTCAGCGACGAGGCTCATTACTGGTTGAATGGTACGTTAACAAGCAAAATTGCCACATCTAGAGTGAAGACCAGCCACAAGCATTGCAAGAGCTACCCATGCATTCCGAAAAAGTCACTGTTTGGATAATGGATAGGTGGAATCTTTGGGCCGTACTTCTTCAAAGACTACAATGACCGAAACGTTACTGTGAATGGCGAGCGCTACCATGTGATGAATGACGACATTTTGTTGCCCAAAATGGAAGAATTAGATATGCCTGACGTGTGGTTTCAACAAGACGGTGCCACATGCTACACGGCACATGAAACAATGGCTCAATTAAGAGCCGCCTTCGGTGAATAGTTTATCTCACATTTGGGGCCCGTCAATTGGACGCCTAGATCGTGTGATTTAACGCATTTGGACTATTTCTTGTGGGGTCATGTTAAGGCTCATGTCTACAGGGATAATACAGCAACAACTGACGCTCTGGAAGCCAATATTGAAGCATTTATAGGTGAAATACCGGTCGATATGTTAGAGCCAAAATTGAACCTTGCGCATGGGCCATCCAAAGTGCAGCCGTGAACAATATTTGTATGAATCTATCATTCAAACATAAAATTATATTGATCGGTCTATCAATATATGTTTTATTGTTTCAATATGTGTTTTAAACCATTTGGTATATGGACATTTCAAACTTACTTACTTACTTGTGTAAGTAAGTTTGAAATGTCCGTATAGGATGAAACTGCAGTAACGTTAGTTACAATTAAAAGTGGTATGAAACATAGAAATTTTTATTTCTCTTTTTATTATGATCTCCTACCACGTAGTAACGGCTACATCTATCAATTTATTTCATAGATTTTTTTAAATTTTTTGTGTTGTTTTAAAATCAAATCCTATACCTTTTTAAAAGTCCCCCGTTATAAGCCGCGCAAATTTGGGCATCACAGATCTGCTGAACGGGGGGATCTTCAAGACCATTTTCGAAATGAACTAGGTTTCTTGATGCTCACAACAGCTGTTAACTTAAAATAAATGAAAGAAAGTAACTTCACAATCAGATAATCAGGAATAAATCAAATCAAACATGCTTTATTGTCCAACGTATAAACTCGTTGACAAAGCTAATCATGTATAAATGAGTTTCACTATAATAACTATACATTACATTGGTTAAATACATAGGTTAAATGTATGTGTCATACTGAAATATGATTACGATTTTTGGTGCACAGCGAAAAAAATTATAGATATATAAATGAATATGCATATATAAACGCATATATATACCATACACATACATATTTATTATATACATCCTAAATGAACGAATAGTTCATTAACAGGTGAATAAGGACATAAATAGATGAAATATATAAATAAATTAGATAAACAGACACTGTTTTCAAAATTGCAGGAGCTATCAAAAATCAACATAAGCAGTGATTGAACAGGGAATAATTTTATTTTAGAATGCCATCCATATCTTCATCAAAGTACTCTTAAACACTATAAAACACCTGGTCAATGAGAACTTACTTTACAGACTTCCTGAACTGATAAGGTTATTGGATATCTTCAAAACTGGTCGGTAGATGGTTATATATTTTAGCTGCGTTATAGATAAATGAGTTTTTAATCAAATTTGATGATGGAATAGGCAGTCTTAATTTGTCGCTTTGGCGAGTGAAACCAATAACAACATCGTAAGATGATTTGTTCCTATGTACTAAGCACACAGTTTCGAGAATGAATAAAAAAGGAAGTATATGTAATTTTTGCTCCTTGAACAACGGTTTACAAGACCCTCTAGGCCCAACTTTGCACAGATATCGGATGGCACGCTTTTGGAGAATGAAGACTATATTGAAGTGTTGTTGGTTGCAGGTGCTCCAGAATGATATGCCATATCTTAGATGCGATTCAACCACAGCGTGGTACACAATTTTTGCGGTTACAATACACAATTCATTCGACACTGTTTGTAAAGTATAATATCCCGAAGCTATTTTTTTGCTCAGCAAATCAATATGGTTATTGAAATTGAGGTTGCTGTCCAGATTAATTCCAAGAAATGTATTTAGTTTTTTCTTTGATATAATATCATTACCCATCGGAATGCCTGACAAGTTGCAATTGAATGATAAAAAATTGGATTTTTCTATATTGAAGGAAAGCAGATTGGAGTTGCACCACTCTCTCACTTTAAGAATATCTTGTGCTATTTTGGTTCATTATCATTAGTGTCATGCCACAGGATGGTTGTATCATCTGCAAAAATTTTGAACGTTCCACCACAATCAATATAAGCTAGATCAATAAAATACAACCAAAACAATACTGGCCCCAGTACCGAGCCTTGGGGTACTCGGTGTCAGACAGATACAATATCTTACAGCTTGTCAGTTCTCACAACTTGGGTTCGTTGACTCAGATATCATTCTGTTAAGGCTTTGATTCCTGAAACTATAGTGATGGAGTTTGTGTAGCAGAATTTCGTGGTTCACACAATCGAAAGCTTTCGTCAAGTCACAGAAAACTGCTGTGCAATTCTTTTTCAAGGTCAGCTCAGAGTAAAGTTTTTTTAGCAGATGGAAAATTGAATCCCCTGTACTCTTTTCGGATTGAAAGCCAAATTGTTGAGGATTTAAGATTTTGTTGGCAGATATGAAATTCATCAACCTAATTTTTATCAATTTTTCTATGAGTTTACCAAGAGTTGTATTAGGCGAGATGGGTCGAAAGTTTGAGGGATCTGAGGTGTCACCTCCCTTGTCAATGAGGATCACAACATTTGCTTTTAAGAATTGTGGGTAGGTTTCCTTGGCAATGGAGTCATTAATAATTTGGATTAGTTAGTCTAGAACAAAGATTGGCACATTCTCAAAAATTCTTATCGATACGTTATCGATGCCACAAGAGGTTTTATTTTTGATCTGCTTTATTATATCTATCAGCTCTATTAGATTGGTTTCATATAAAATAAATGTTTCAATATTAATGTTATTCATAAATAATAATGGATCTGGTGCTTTATCTATATTATTTGACAGCCTCTCTGCTGTGGAGCAATATAATTCATTCAGTGTGTTGCCATGTAAGGTGACATTCTTTGCCAGCTGCTTGCTGGTTTCATAGGTGTTGTATACTCCTTATTTGATTCAGTTCATAAACCTTCTTTTCGATTTTGAAAGCTGAACTTTGTGTTTTTTGACACTTCGTTTCATTTTTTCGTTTCGTAAAAAGGAAAGCAATAGTATAACTCATAGCCTTATGAATTAGTATCGTTCTATCAATCATGCATTACCGATATCCGGTCCTTTGATGAATTGATTCTTATGTTTCAAATTTGCATTTATACGTTTATATGCAAATAATTCATGCAAATGATCCTAACCTAGGCGGAACTTGCTGTCATATTTCTTGTATCCTCAATTACTGTCGAATAAATTAGTATTTACACAGTTTAAGATATTTTTCCGCATATCGTATATTATCCTTCAGCAAGAAGACTGCCGGGCATCCATAATATTGTTTATTTTATTACTCTGTTGGTAACACTGGCATGGGAATGGATATCGCTAGTTAGTGAGAGTCATTTCTAATGAAATTGCGCGAACTGCTAATTAATGCAGACGGTGGGAATGCTTGGACTATTGGTTTGAAGAGTTTGAGATATCTGGGAATTTATTGATTGTCAACCTTTATTGATGAACTAAAGTCTATGGAAGTTCATTAACAGGACGGCGCAATATGTATCTTCTTCACCTGGTAAATGCCTGCTGGAAAACAACTTCTCCTCCAGCTGATACCATGCCGGACATTGAATTATATCCGACAGATATTTATGCTAGATGCCTCACAGACATTAGTCTTGCAGATGTTTCCATTTCATCAATCAGCAGGATCATGCTGAAGTAGATCACCATCAAAACGGTTTCAAGACGGTGTGCCTGGGACTCAACTAACTTGCCCAAGCTTGCCCAAGTACAATATATGGCCCCACCTTGGGCGCCAAACTTCTATAAGTCTCATCTCTCAGTTTGTTTCAGTCTAAACCATTATTCCGGCTGGAATTAAAATGAAAGGTGAAAACAAGGATTGGAAGGCCGAAAGCGTTTCGAATTGAAGAGTGAATTTCAGCAGGTTTTATGTAACCTGCCTTGAAGGTTATAACATAGACCTCTGAAGATGCAAGCCGCTCGAGCTGGCGAAACGTCAGGAAGCAATTCCAACAAACGGCGGTTCAAAAATCCCAAACTATCAATAGTTATCATCTAACTTCTCTGATGTTTATAAAAATAAAATTTGAAGTTTACCTCACTATGGCAGATACCTATAGCTTCAAAACCCATCAAGTCAATTGAAAATTTGAAATTCACACATTTTTCAAGAGAATTATTTTTTATTGAAATGAATATTTCAGTGAGTCTGGAAATTGAAAGGAAATCATTTGTTCTTTGGGTACTTCCAGGTATTCGAGAATAATAAATACTGAATCTCAAATTCTAACAGAAATGATATCACTTCTATATAACAGGGATGAACTTCGATGTCTAACAGGCCTTCTCACAGGTCACTGTCATTTGAATCATCATATGTAGATCGGTTTCAGAGTTTGGCAAAGCCGTACCCTTACCATCTGACCTGAAAGACCGCTCACCACACAAATTAATCGGCTTCGTTGAAAAGCTGGGTTTATTTGGTCGAGTGTGAGTAGGTGTAAGCCACAATAAACCTTTGCGGGTTGCGGTGAAGGATCAAATAGACCCACTCACTTCTGACCTAACCTAACTCAACCTAGGTACTTGGTAGGTAGAATAAGAACTTCTGATGTGAAACGAATCTATTGAAAATACTTTCAACCAAGTGAGCATCATCAGGAGCATCAAATAACTCCTAACAATAATTCTATCTCCAAGATCAAGGTAAGATATGCGGTACAGGATTCTGGCAATCTTTATCAGCAGTTATGAAGGATATAGGTGCCCGAAAATTCTGGTCAGATGTTCAAGGACTGTCTTCACTTTCGGGTTCAGACTTTTGTTTCTATTTCTCACTGACAACTTCAATTACATCGTGATTTCGATTCCATTCAGGATAGAACATCCAGTACAAACATGATTTTGATTCGAAACAAATTACAATGTCGACTATAACCTTGACTTCGTCTTGATTGCTTTTTATTCTGCATGGATAAAAAAGGAAATGCAAGTTTAGAAATCCTATCGACTAAGTTGATAGTGAAAACTAACTAATTCACAAAATAACTCTACATAATTTACTTTTATGATAATATTTATGTTGTACCTTCAAAGTTGGAATATTTCCTGCTTGGTGTTATCAAAATTTTTAATTGAATCACCATTTTGTGTTATTCATGTGAAGCTTAGCAAAGACCCTTTCAAAATTTCATCCATCATACGTAGAATCTGTTTCAGTCCAGAACCTAGGCAATGTTACCACCTGTTTCAACAGTCCTTCAAATCATATACACAGAGGGCAACCAGCGAAACTGAGTATGATATTTTCGCAAACGTGGGTAAATATCCTTGTCTGCACCTTACTTCTCACTTCATGTTAATCGATATTACTAAGTGAAATAAGACATTAGATAGATTGTCTGCCTAACCGTAGAATGAATGAAATAGACAAAATGAACAATTATTATGGAAATCAAATATCTGTCAAAGTTCTAACTATGATTTATGGAGTACCTGCTGGTGCAGACTGTATGTACACAGGGATCTCAGATTTATGAAAATAAAAGATAATAATTCAAATAATTGGTTTGTTACAATCTAGACGTTTGAATTGACAAAAAGTTTTTCAGATTGCCTCACAAACAGTACCTACCTATACAATGAATAGTGGAAAATAAACTGTTACAGATTGATGATATTATTATCATATTTTATTTCAAAATCTGGACGTCTCATAACGCGGTTCTTCTACTAGGTCATCATTCACTCTAACAAGAATTCAATGGACACTCCATTATCACTGTATCCTCAACAATGACCCCACTTACCAAACAGAAAAACCTATGAAACAAATCCAGGAGAGCGTGAATTATCGCACTGACAAATAACGAGCCAATTCACAGAACGTCACCTCATTGTCATTCCTTTCATAGATCCTCATTCTTCCGACTCGTTTGAAACTCATACGTTTCGATTTTTGGAACGTGCAAAAAGGACATTAAAACTGCCTCTTTCCGATAAATAAACTCCAAATCACCTTCGAACGCGGCAACAATAGGTCATCTTTCGTTTACAATAGGCAGTCTATATCCAATTGAAAAGTTTACAAACCATAAAATATCACCGACCGCTTTGTTCGCTTGATTCTAGATTAGGCCAAAATAGCTGAGCTGAACAGAGAATTTCGAACAGAGGCGTACATAGGAACGTGGAAAAAGGGTTGGCTTCGTTTTGGCGCTTTTCAATGATGTGTGCCAACTCTTTCGTACACATTTTCTCTCTTTCCTTCTGTTGATGTTCTCTTGGTGTACGTGTATTTCTATGGGTGTCTCAATCGGAAACTTTGCTTGTGCTCGACCAATGCTTTGTTTGGTCTTACCCATATAGACTTTACAGTTATCTGGAATCCTCTAAACTCCTGCTGATTTGAGTGGAGATCTGCTACCTTTTGCTAGTCTCAGATATTCCGATATTTTCTTCGTTGGTTTGAAATGAGAGTTTTTATTTCAGTGACACGTCAAGGAACGTAGTTCGCCAACGCCACTGAAGATGACTGCCGCAGTTGAAACGTTTGGAAATCATCATCAAATAAGACTACGGCAAACTTCGAAACCAACAAAAACATTAACGCTAGACGTGAAAGCCTACATTTCTAAATGAAATGAAACTATCAACGAAATATACTTAGGAATTCAGATCAATGGAACATAACCCAGACATTTCGCAGGCAAAATCCTATAGATTTTTAAAAAGTTTCATTCATTTTTTATGAGACTACTTTGAACTGTAATATGTCAGGGAATATTCCTGGAACTAAGGAGAACTAATGAAATCTATGGCTACCAAAGCAAAGTCGTATTGTAGCCCGCAAACAAAATAGTATTTCTGATCCTATATACCCAGATCAATGAGACAAAACTCATCCAATTATTTTCGTTTGAATGAGTCTACTTTTTGAACTGTAACAATTCAATGAATAATCCTGGAACTAAGGAGAACTAATGAAATTTATGGCTACCTAAACAAGCTTGTATTGCAGCCAGTAAACAAAATAGTATTTATTATCCTATATAACCAGATCCTATATTATATATAACCAGATCAATGAGACAAAACCCATCCATAAATTTTCTAGGCAAAATCCTATAGGTTGTTCAAAAAGTTTCATAATGAGAGAAAAAAAAATCCTATTTATCAACCAAACTTGATGATTGCAACCCTGAACATAGTTGGTCGATACTGATAAATAATAATATAATCACTTCAAAGAAACCTGATTTGCCAACTTACTTGAACGATGCCAATCGCATCAATGACTTTTTTGTGAAATCTATTTCAATAACCCCAGCATCAAATGTTTTACATCTGTGGATGATATGTGCATATTACGAACAATATCTTTGATTAAAAAAATTCCATCGGATGTGATGGGCTCAGTTTAAAGACGATAGCATCGTGTTGTTCTTTTATTCTTCCTTATTCAAGGCATATCATCAACTTTTGTATAGAAAAGAACGTTTGTGGAAAGTAGCATTGGTGACTCCAATACCAAAAAAAAATAATCCAGTAGAACTGGAAGATCTGCATGCCATCAGTATCCTTCCTGCTTGTTCTAAAATGATAGAAAAAATTATAGAACAATAGCTTCGCTCATAGCTGTATAGTTATACATTACTACTAACAGTACAGTCGGGTTATAGGCGTGGTCACAGCTGTACTACAGCTCTACTGAAGGTAACCGATGATATTCTCAATGCGAGTGATCGAAATCAATGTACCGTCCTGGCTCTTCCAGAATTCAGCAGGGCATTTGACACCATCTATCATGAGCTGCTGTTGTCGATCTTACACTACGTTGGCTTGTCAAATGATTCAGTTCTTTTCTTTCGCAACTATCTACACATTAGACGCCATGCAGTTGTTCTTGATGGAGTACACTCCACACCTTTGAATTCAAAAACAGGCTTTCCACGGGGATCAATTCTTGGCCCTCTCCTATTTACGATATACACCAGTCAATTAGTGAAATACCTTCAGTATTCCAGTGTACATCTTTATGCCGATGACACCCAAGTCTATTATTCATTTGAACCACACAGAGTAAATGACGCTAATAGATGGATCAGTCATGATCTCGACACATTTTCACCACTTGCTGAAAATATGTGCTTAACGAATAATACATCTAAGTCGAAATAACTAATATTTGGTTCAAAAAATCACAGAGATGTGGTAAAACAACAACTCAATATTAGTATAGGTGCTAATGTATTGGAAATTGTGAAGGAAGCAGAAAATCTAGGGGTGACTATAGACAGGGTTCCCCGATTTGATTCCCATGAGAATAAACTAATCCAGAAAGCTTACCTGTCACTCAAGATGATTTACGGATATCAAAAATTCCTCCCTAAGAACACAAACATTACTTTATGTGACAGTCTCGTTCTTTCATCTTTGAACTATGCAGATGTACTCTTTGGACCAAGCCTCACAATTAGGAACAAGAAAATACTCCAGTCTACGCCTTATTAATGGGGCACGTAGAAGGAACAGAATCTCATCAAAGCTGTCAGAAAATTGTTGGCTCAACATGGATAACCGAAGGTCGTTACACTCAGCGTGTTTCTATCACAAGGTTATCTGCAATAAAATTCCGACCTATCTATGTAATAAAATTACTTTTCGGACTGACGTTCACAACTTGAATGTAAGACATAAAGGGTTATCCCCTGATACACACTCATGAATTTTTCAAACGATCAATTACGTATCAGATATGTAACGTTTACAATAAACTTCCCCCTCATTAGAAATATTTCAAGAAAGGTTTTTTAAGGCAAAAATTGAAAACTGAACTACAAGGTAAACAAAGTTAAATACTCAATAGTTTATCCATATATATTTTTTTTTGTTGTTATTGGAATGCTGGTATCAGATGTAAAATGTATTACTTTTTCAATTTATTTTTGTTTTTTGTTTGTATTTGTTTAATTTTTTTATTGTTGCCAGTTCTCGTAGCTGGCTGTGGAGGTTAAGTGGTAGAACAAACCTGTAGTGTTCTACACTGCAGTTTTGAACTTCGCCTTTTGGATGTATATTGTATTTCACCCAATAAAGACCATTATTATTATTATTATTATTATATTGACCGATTTCTATCACAAACCAAAATAATTGAATTCTCTTACTGATTCTACTAGTTGTGAGTGAGATAATTCGAAGCCATGGATTAGAAAAGTCTGAATTTGATTTAACAAAACCACCTTTTGAACCATTTCAAGTAGTATGGACGATTTTGATCTACTAATTTGCTGGAATGAGTTGATTAATAGAGAAGTAGAAGAAGCTACAAACACAGAGATATATCATTATCATAGGGACATGTCGATCTTATCTAGTTTTATGTTCGTATGTGTCTGAAAATTGTCATAGTTTCATTTTAATTGCTTTACAAGTTTAAGCAACAGCCACAAATCAAGAAATCAAGTACATTTTTTTGAATAAAAGGAAAAATACATTGATGAAAACAATACATAAATTATATTTACGAAGCCCGCGAAATTTAAACATTCACTTAATTTTTTGAACACACCTCACACCAATAATAATATCTTGAATACAAATTGTAGGGTTTTCCAGTAAACAAAAAGTGGTTCACAAAATAATGAATAATGGGCTGATATGATATTAAATGTTTATAAAGTCAACAACCAGCTTGTAAAATATCCTGCTCTAGTGTTAGTATAATGGTTGAAAAATATAAAAGTAACATTCACTATCTCTATGAAAATGTAAAAACCTTGAAAATATTTTGTATTTTCTAAGTGTTTTTTTTTCAAAAATGCTCTGTGAAGAAAAATGTATTATTTAGACCTGGCCCAGATCATTGCTGGACATACAAAATCAAAAGTAAAGGTTGATGCTTCTGTTACATCTGCCTGACAAGCATTTTTAGACGAACTTTCCACAGGTTTGAAAAGTCCTTTGGACAAATCCAGCTCTCTCCAACTTTGTCAATCTACACGATTGAATTCATATTTTAGACAAAGTAAAGAAGCTTTCAATTTGTAATTTCGGTAAAACAGATCAGTACTTCATGCCTTATAAGCAACTGAGATAATAGTAAATAATGGTCTAATTCAATTACTGTGCTGTTTCAATTTTACAGAACTATGAGAATTGCTGAAAAACTATTTAATTAAGGTACAATCTTTTTTTTAATATATACAGAACTGAGATTGAACATAGGTTAGACAACATATTAATACTTACTATTTGAATTCTTTAGCTATACTCCTGTGAAGTTTATTACAAAAATCTTCAACAGATATGTGATCAGCATGCAAAACGATCGGTGAATTGTAATCTGGTAGTTGCCCTTTTGGTTTGGTGTATCTGAAAAAGTCAAAAAATGCTGTACAAGACTCATCACCAACCGTGAATGAAACATTTTACAGCTATATGTTATAGCAGAAATCATAAATAAACCAAGGGTGAATATTAATTACTTGAGCTGCATGACGTAAATCACGAAAAAATTATTTGATGCAGTATTTACTTGCTAATTCTCTTTACGTTTATGACAAATGAGAGAACTCAAAACACATGTGGTTAAAATATTAACAAACATCAATAAAACCCTTGTTAAGGTACTCTTTGAGATTTTACGGCTAGGATCAGAGTAACTAGATTCAATCCTGAAGTAGTATGAATTATTAGACACACAAATGACAAATATTCATGAATTGTTTTTGAGAATATAAAAGAGAATTCTGTTTAAATCAATATCTGCAGGGAAAAGTAGATGTTTCAGAAATACTGTTCTTGCTTGTCTCTGAATTGAAAAATGTATGATTGATCAGAAGCAGAAAATGAACCAAAAAATTCATATGATGTATACTTACATTCGTACTAATTTCAAATATTCCCACATTTTTTCTAAAAGATCATCAAAGTTCCATCGATGGTGGGCAGAAATCGGTACACAGTGTGGTATTTTATAAATGACATCCAATTCTTCAATACTTATTTGATCTGAAATACGTATAATGTACTTCCTATTCAATAACTCATAATAAGTATAATCTTACCAATCTTGTTCAGAATATAAATGCAAGGTACATAAATTCGATTTCCTTCAATAACATCAATGAGATCATCACTTGTAGCATCATATTTCAATGTAACGTCAGCATTATGAATTCTATATTCAGAGAGAATTGTTTTCACAGTATCTGAGTCTAGTTCAGATTGGGGAACCTGAAAGTAACGAATGCTTAAAAATTCTGGTTGCAGGATTATGTGAAATTACTAATAAAACGTTAAGAATAACATTTACTTAACAAAAATTCTACAAAGGTTTCAAAATTACGTTTATTCATTTTAATAATATAGTCATGATTCACGTATTGTATGTCTGTTTTAAATTTGAATGTACAATAATGGATAATATGTAGCTAATGGATATTTTCAAATATAGTTACCAAAAATGTAAATATGACATGCAAGGGGAAATTTTAGGAAGCATTTAGAGTTTCTAGGTATTAATCAATAGATGGATCC
>WOGP01003736.1:0-14809 GCA_015342065.1 Leptinotarsa undecemlineata | reverse complement strand
ATCCTCAGGAGAAGAAAATTGATCTCCTGAGGATACTAACTTTGTTGGCGAAACGCGCGTCGAGTGCAAAAATATTAGTTTGGTGTTTGGGTAATTGATCAAAGAAGTTATTTATATTAAACATGTTGGAAATTCATGAAATTCGAGTTATGAGTCAAAAAAATCAGCCGAAGTAACACGGGTTTTCGATCGATAGATGATGTTACAGAAGTTACTTTTATTTCCTGCATTTTTATAGAGGAAATAGATGAACCAATCAATAAAGCAGTTTTTTTTCTCTTCAAGTTTGTGGAGATCAAATCGGAAGGTGTAGTTTTTGAAAATAAAGCAGTTTATTACTACTGGCTAAATGCTTCGTACGGAAGCCAAATGCGTAGAAAATATAGAAATTTGGCCTCAAAATTATGTTTGATCGATTTCTCTTTTAGTACTACTATTAGTGGTAACAATGAATTAAGCAATCTCGTTTTTTGATATTATAAAATTATTCAATGATCATTTACTTTATTTTTGATTTGTATAACATTGTATTGGATTACCAATCTTTATTACTGTATCCCTCTCAACCAGCTCATTTTTTGCCTTCTTACAAACGTCTAGGACTTTTGAGTGACCTTTTTAATTGTTCACAAATATGTTCTCAGACTGAACTATGAACGAGCACAGCACAACAGTTTATTTTAATTATTGATTTCCCAGACGTTATTGCACAAAACACCTCGAAACTTTCAAACTAAAACTCTTCTGACTCAACTCTCTTTTGTTTCAATATATTAAAAAACAATGTGGATAACTTCATATTGAATGATAACAATATCTGAAACCTACAACTTGTACACGAGAAATTTCTATTGTTTTTATGCTTGAGACAGTAATATACTTGGGCTATTCAAAAAATAGGATGAAGTTTCAAATTTCGCAGGCTACGTACATCCGATTATCAATTTTTTTATCGAACACATGTTCGCAGTTTCAATTCATTAGCATGTGAGAGGCATAAAAGTTAGAAGTATTTGCTTGTTCGGCGATTTTCTGGTATCGAAAAGAGTGGATCAAAGAATTTGCATCAAATTTTGTGTCAAAAATGAAATCAAGTGCTCAAAAACACTTGAAGAAAGATTCAACCCGTTTGACAAAAAATGTTTCGAGATGATATATCTGATCATAATTTCAGGAAATCAATCCAAAATATATTTCACAGTCTTCAAGGGTATCTTAATGATGAAATGTAAATACTAGGGGTACTTGAATTCCCAAAAACTTTGAAACTCAGTGGCTCTTTTACTTTTCTGGCATATTAATAACTTAATGTTAAACTTCATCTTAGCCTTCTAAGCTTTTATTAAGCTCTGCATATAATTGAGAATGTTCCTCAATTTGGGTTATAACAGCAAATGCAAGTTTGAACAAGTTCGAATAAATAAAGTTGAGTTTAATTCATGACTTTTTCAAATTCACTTCGGAAAGTATTCAAATTTATATCTCAAATGTTGGGTTTTAATTTTCAAAGGGATTTGTTTCTAATTCACATATTGGCAACAGCACCTTCATAAATCAACAATAAAGGCAAAATATAAATTATAGTTCAATACCACCTCCACAAGCCACATAAACAACAGTTGTTTTGTTATTTATTCATATAGAGGAAGATAGGTTAGTTGCACAAAATGTCATATGTCACAGAATGTCTCTGAAATATGTCATCTTTGTTTGTCTCATACAGGTAACAGTTTCATTGTCCTTTATTAGCTATAACCAATGTTGCCAAATGGTGAAATAGAAACGAATCCTTTTAAATGTTGAATGCATTATTTCATTCCTCTTTTTTAATCATTTGAATAATTTTTTAAAGAAAAAGGTTGAAATGATAAATTTAAAATGCGTTGTTTTAGATCTCTTTTGTTAAAATTATTTGATTTTCGTCAGGAGGAACATTCCCCATTCCACAAATGTAATGCATATGATGAATAGAATATGATTCGAGAGTTGTGGAACAAACTTTTTTCATACGTGGATATAGTAGATACTATTAGTTATTTTTCTGGGAGAACATGTGCTCTGTATTTTTTTAAAATCGACGTTTCATCACCATCTAAGCTGTCATCCTCAAAATGCTATACCCACCCTATGGATGTAACTGGTGTTGAATATCACTCTGTCAATGAGGACGTCTGTCTTTCGACCGTGAATAAGCCGTCTTGGACAGTGAAATATATATCTTTGTAATTAGGACGCTGCCGCATGAAAATTTGAACCGTTTAGTAAACAAAAAGTATGCGTACTGGCTAGCTCGTATCTTTATTAATATGCATTCTAATTCAAAATATTTAGCAGCATTTCCTCAACGACAATTCGCTAATTCCTGATATTTTTTTCCAGAACCGAGCTTGATCCAAACGGCCCCTTCAGTCATCGCTGCGTCCTGCCTGTGTTCTGCAGTACGAGGCTTGAAACTGCCCTCGACGAACCAAGCTGTCAGAGACATCTGCGGCATTTTGAACGTCAACCCTTCTTCAATCGATTATCTGGTCACGGTGATCGATGAGGCAGTGGCCAAAGTGTCTACCGCCAAGACGGGAACGAAGCCAGCCCAGGGGTACGAATGTCCGCAGTATGGACAGCCCGAGACACCGACGGAAGTAGAGGTCATCTACTTCTAATCGTTGCGCTTGTATACTTAGTTATCGTTTTGCTGGAAGAGCGAGTTTGTTTGTGTTATTTATTTTTTAAATTGTTTTATCGATGAAGTTTGACGTGTTGAAACTGTATAACCAAAAATTTTTTTTAACAATCTCTGATCTCTCACGTATCAGTTAAATTCGTAGTTTAGGATTTATATCCTTGATTTCATCAAGATGTAAATTATTGATCTCAAATATTATTAATTTTAAATCTCACTTGGTGATGCCGAGCTGCGTGTTTTATGCTGACATCGTTTTTAGTATTACACATGAATCTAATTCTGTGATCCGATGAACCTCTCTTTAAATTTTTGCTAAATTGTTGTTTTAGGACAAGGAAAAATAAAAACGTTTTTGGAATTACTTTTTAGTTGCTGGGTTTGTTATCTAGTCTCTAGCTGCCTTTTATGTTATTTTCCACATCCTAGAATAATATAATGATTTTCCTCACTAGTTTTTCTCGTAGGCATTATGTTATTCTGGGATGATTACTTAATAAATGTAAATTATTATAAGACCAAAGTTTGTATGAAAGTTAGTTTCTATCAATATTTATTTTTATAAAAATTGACGCCGTCAATTGACTGTACATATTTTTTTAATAAACTATATTGTGAACATTTGGATTTTAATGACAGATTCGGATTTCAATGAAAAATTCAATATAAAAACTCGTACTTTCATTTCAGAAATAACTTTATTTCTCTACCTGGCATAAACTAATAATCAGTTGTATTGAAATTCCTCACTATTAAAATTCGGTGTAATTTTGGATGACTTTGAGTATGGGAATATATACCAATTCTTCAGCATATTTTCCAAATACAAAGTCAACGTGGTTAAAAGAATTCCTTTTGATTTTATATGCCCCGACCAAGTTCTTGATTTTACTTGCCAATCGAAGGACATCCTGTGGAAACAAAAACACTAGATTATATTATTTTTTAATATATGGTAACGATGCATATAGTCCCTTCTTTTTCTCGAATTTTGAACGGGACAATATATCAAGTTTGGACGAAATTTACATAAAAACACTTCATTTTCAGTCCTTTTTGGTAAGAAAGGTCCAAATAATCATCATTCATCGTCCAGAAGTGATACCAACCTCTGTTTTCAAATGGTAGGGAGAATGTATTCAAATCTCACTTCAGTTTATCCCACTAAATCTTCAAATTGTAGGGAATGGTGAATCTTCCCAAGAAAGGAAGAAAGCAATTAATTTAAAAATAAACTCTTTACAGAGAAGTGGAGAACATGCAAAGAAATAACTTTCAGACACAAACTTTCTCTCTTTGGATGATTTCCACTTTTTCTTGTATGAAGATGAAGAAATAGAAAGCGAAAACTTTTTTTTTATTGTTTTGTGTTGCTCCTAGATTCAAACTTTACTTTTTCTTATCAAAAAGTAAGTATGAAAAATGTAGCCTTGATATCTTGTCTCGTCTACACTGTATTTCTTGCACCACCACTGTTCATTTACGGAAATGCCAGGAATTAAGAGGAACAAAATAATTATGAACTTTCTTACACAATTAATTTTTGAATTATACGAAAGATCAATAGAATAGAAATTTATATTAAATTTAGATTTCTTTCAACAATGCACTTGATACATTTTTGTTCACAAAGTTACGTGGCATTGGGCTCGTAGCTACTCCCACTAATTTGAGTATCATCTGTTATAAACACTGATCACCAAATATTAAAGAAATTATATATTGTATGATCATAAATATACAAAATAAATTAATTCGTCGTGTCGAACCTACTCCCATTTTTTTTTATAATAAAATTATACTTTTATTAGAACTATAAAATACAAATCAATTCACAGAATGAATTTTATAAAAAAAGTCGACCTCATATGTCAAAAAATTGATATTTAGGTGTATTAGTAGCAGCCGTTACAATTTGAAAGTTTTGAATTATAAAACTAATTAGGTATTGAAAGTTTCTGACAGAAAAGAAATTGACAGTGATCAGCCAGAAATGGAATGTATTTTATTAAATGTTAAAGTAACACCTCACGATGATATAAATTCCACTTAAGTACCTTCAGAAATTGGAAATATATATTAAAATGTCAGAAACTTTTAATAATGAAGTTGTAAATATAAAAAAATGTCTTCAGTTAGCATAAAAATTAGGGCAGACCAAGAAGGCGGAGCAGCATCAGAAATTGCACATGAAGAGAATATAAATATTAAATTATCACAGGGCAAGATGTTCTGTAAACGGTAACAAATTGCAAAAAAGGTAAGAAATGTAAAGTGCTGAGTTCACATTCAAAAGTCAAGTTAAAACAATTCATACAGAATTATGAGAATTTCTGAAAGTACTTACTAGTTCATCAGCAAGCCAGTCATTAATGGAGTACATCAAATAGATCGGTCTTCGTATACTAGTAATGTTGTAGGTTGGAGGATTTTTGGTTCCGTATTGAATCATATTACCTTCCTCTCCATAGTCAAATTGTTGAAAATTACCATTGTTTTTAATTTCTTGGGCGTAGTGTATCACTGTTTTAGTGGATGCGCCTGCAGGATCCTTGTTCAACACTACGGGAAGAATGTCCTGAAAACAAGCAAAATAATTGAAGAAACAATGAATTTGTTGTTGCTTTTTACTAGCATTGAATGGTACCTACCTGGTTGAATCCATCTTTATCGAATCCACAAATAGCAAATATAATGTTTTCACAAATACTTCTGTCAAGTTTAAATATTTCGCATTGGAAAGACAGCAGTTTTAGTATTTTGTTATTAGGTAAAAACTGATCAATCCCCAAATATTTTGTCAACCACTAAAAATTTTAAATAAATATTAACTATTTTGTTAAGAAACGTTAATCAAACGTGAAAAACATTTGTTCAAAAGAAATCACCTCAAAATCATTTGAAAAAGGTGCCAAATATCTGATGGGAGATTTCATGCGAGACACATAAGCTATTGGTGCCAACCCAATCATGATTTTCACATTTTTTGCTGCCTGCTGGTTTAGTGAAGCAAATATGAAGAACATTGTGGTGCCCATCGAGTGACCTATGTAGATGATTTCTCCGGGTTTGTTTGTCGAATTACTAATATAATACAGAGCAGCTGGTAAATCTTTAGTACCCATTTCGTTGAAACTGAAAATCCAATGAATATATCAAAAGTTTACTTATTTTATTTTATATCTCACCTGAAATTCCAGAAATTTGAATCTGTTACAGGAATCGAAATGTGTCCTTTTGAATAAACATTACCTCTTGCATTTCCCAACCAGACATCATAACCCTTATCGGCAAGCAGAAAACCTAAAGCAAAGTAAAAATATACGAAAAATAAGGGTTACGTACATTCGATTAGCGATTTATGTTGGTACAGTCGTCTCGGTTATATGTTCATAGTTTCAGCTGTTAAAACATATTTAGTTTGTTGATGAAAGGCATAAAAGTTGAAATGTTTTGCGTGTTTGGGGATTTTCTGTTATCGGAAAAATGGATCACATCAAATTTTGTGGTAAAAATGGAATCAAGCACTTGAAATGTTGACGGTGGCATATGGTGATTGTACTCTGAGTCAGAAAAATGTGAATGACGAAATTGAGAAGATGTGAATGACGGCGCTCGCCCTGGACGCCCCAGCACATCAACAACCGATAGAAAGGTTGAGAAAGTGAAGAAAATTGTTATGAAGAATCGTCGAATTACTATTGGAGAAGATGTTGTGGATATCGGCATATTGACCAAAAAAACTGTCGCATGAGCATCGCTCAGGAATTCTTGACTGACGTCAACAGCGATCCAGATTTACTTAAAAGGGTCATAACTGGTGACCAATCATGGGTATATGGTTATGAAATCGAAACCAAAGTTCAATCATACCAATGGAAATGCGCAGGAGAGCCAAGACTAAAAAAGGCACGCCAAGTTCCCAAATGTCAAGGATATGCTCAATGTTTTCTTTGTTTACTGTGGCTTAGTGCATCAGGAGTTCTTGCCGCATGGTCGTATGGTCAATAAGAAGTATTATTTTGAAGTAATACGCCACTTGCGAGAAGCAATACGAAGAAAACGTACGATGTTGTGGAAAAACAAATCATGGCGTTTGCATCACGATGATGTACCTCCTCACTAATCATTCGTTATTCGTAATATTTTGGCGAAAAATAACACCATAACTATGCCTTAGCTACCGTATTTACCAGATTTAGCCCCCTGTGACTTTTTTCTCTTTCCAAGATCGAAGAGACCCATGAAAGGACGATGTTTTGCGAAGATTGAGGAAATAAAAACAGAATCACTGAGAGATCTCAACAACATACCAAAAACGCTGGCACAAGTGTTTTACATCTGAAGGGGAGAACTTTGATAAGGACAAAATAGAAATTGATGAATAAATAAATATTTTTTGATAAAAATGAAAATTCGCCCTATTTTTATGAACAGACTCGTATAGTATCAAGTGTTAAATAATTTTTGGATGTCATCCAATTCCTAGTTTAGCATTGGTAAGACATTACACCAACCTAGAGATGTATTTCCGTTGATTATAAAATCCGCACTACTACCCAAAAGGCCGTGTTGAAGAAAAACAGGTTGTCCATTTCTGCTTCCACTTCTTGAACCCGGAATTCTGTGTATTTTCAATAGATATCCGTCTTCTGTGACTACCACATGGGTTTCTGACGGATAACCATGCCTGGCAATTATTTGGGGCTAAAACAGAGTTTTCAACTTTGGTATCCTCCAAAATGTTGCAATCATATTTTAACTGATCGGTACGTTATATTTTAATCTTCAATAGTTTTACCTTATTAAGCAAAAAATAACTGAAAAACCGACAAGTTTAAAACTTTCAATACTTTATTCCTTATATTTGATAATAATAATTTGGAGTCATGCAAAGATGAAAATAATGTCAAATCACAAAGAAGGTACGAGTCATAAAAAACCGTAGAATGCATACAAAATACAATAGTCAGATACAAAGAATACATTAAAATACATTGATTCCAAAAACATTCATTATAATTAGGGAGCTAATTTATGCTTCTTCCGTGCACCCTTACATTAGCATTAGTAGTATTATTAGTATATTTACTAAAACAATAAATGGTGATGAAAAAAATCTAATTCTTCAAGTAGCGGTAAAAAATAGTTTTCCTTTCTGTACACAATTTTTATTTTATAAAAATATATGAATTTATTCCATAACGAATGTTTGGAATACAAACTGAGTAGAGAAAAGTATCTTCTGTATAATTCAGTGTTCATATAAAAGTATTTGTTTCAAAAGTTTTTTTTCTTTCGTGTAATTCAATGTTTATGTGAAAGTAGCTGTTTCAGGAAGACTTTCCTCCAGTTTGTGTCTGAAAGTTACTTATTTGCATGATCTACACATCCATGTATAGAGCTACTTATTTTCAAATTACTTCTTTCCTTTTTTTTTGGAAGGTTCCCACATTTTTTTGTATCACGATGTAGTAGTAGAAAGCCAAAAACTTTCTCAAAAATTAATCACTCCTAAAAATATAACCCCTTCAATTCAAATAAATTTATTGTGATTGAATCATGAAGGTGAAACGTTTTATTATATGAAACAGGAATCACTTTTTTCTTTTCATTACATTTCATTTTGAAATATTCATTTTCTAGTAGAATATATATCTCCTCGATACAGTCTTCAGACATGATTTGATTCCCAACAGTTTTAATATAAGATTCCTGAAGAAAATGGTGCGTTTTTTCTGGGGAGTCTCAACAATTTTTCCGATTTTTTTTATGAGATGACATTTCTAAATCTTAAGGAAATGTGTTAGTAAAGCTTTATTATTTTTACTGAAGTAAAGGTAATCTCTCATGTTTTTAAGCTTTATAAAATTGATGTTTTTATTTACAATAATGAACTTTGTACTTGAAATCATTTATCTTGTTTTTTAATATCTACAGTTAATGCAGACTTATTTTAAATTCAATATTATTTACAATTTTTTTTTTCATTTTGATTTCAATTCATAAAACATGAATCCTTAATATAATTCAAAATTTGAAACACTTCGATTTTTGAAATTGTGATTAGAATAAATAATCAATAAGTTGGATTTATATTTTTTGAGAAGCAATATTGTTTATACCCATACTTACCACATCTAAATATGCATCGGGATTATAAGCACAATATTTTTCACTCGCAAGGTACTTGGCAAAGACTCCGCAATCACTATAATCTTCTGCTTGTGAATTGAGTAAAATGCCCAAAATCAATATGACTAATTTGAATAACATCTTATAGAGAACTTCAGAGAACAAGAATGTTTTATCATTTCATTGCAGAAAAGTCAAGGAAGGTTAATCATTATATACTATTTCAAGAACTCTCAGAATTAATGATTCTTAAATAGATTACTCTGATATAATATTATTTTCAAAACATGACTAATACAATCATTGATAACAAAACAACAAGAAAACCATTACACATCTTCACTTTGGGAGTGATGCGTAACCTCAAACCTGATAAAAGGGTTAATAGTTCATAACCTCAACCTTTAGGGGAAAAATAAACGAACTGTCACTTTTTTTCAATTATAATACACCAGTTTCCCTGGTCATAATAACTTTTGATAATTTCTACGCTATTTAATTTCCTGCACAAACTTTCCAACTCTTTCTCATCAAAGACGTGGTAAAACCTCAGGAAAGTGTCTTGCAACTTGTTATCGGTCTTGAGCTTCCAAGGCACCAGAACATCCTTATGTTTGAACTGTGTCCTATTAACGTGAACTGGCAAAGTTACTCTGTCCGATACAGGCACTTCCTTGTTGACTTCATTGAACAAAATTTCCTGCTCTGCCGCTCGATTTTTTCTATCCTGCTTGATGTAAGCGCTCTTTTGTCTTCCGTTGTGTTGATCTTTAGCCCAGACATAAATCAAGGCTCTTCCTCCGACTTTCAGGATACGAACCATCTCCTGAACGGCTCTCAAGCGTCTTTCCTAGAAATAATCTCAAGAATTCTGTGATAGATTTGTGTACAGACTTACTTCAGTTGCTAGATGGTGGATAACTGCTATGCTGAGACAGCCATCTACGGAATTGTCTTTCAAAGGTAATGCCAGACAGTTGGACATGAAAGTTTCAAATCCTTTCCGACTGCATACGTCAATTAGTCCAAAGCTTCTGTCGCAGCCAATCTGAAACCATTTGTTCATTCAACCTAAGAGCATAAGCCTATTATTGAAAATATAAGTCTACAACAATGAACTGAATAACAAAAAACAGAAGGTAGATACCACAAATAGATTTACTAAATGTGTTAATTCAAGTAACACTTTATTGCAAGATTTTCACCACACAAAACTGCAACAGGTGTTTCACTATACTTAGCTTTTTTGAGCGTTTTCATGCATGAAAACAAAGTGTAAGTTGAATAAGTTATGGATTTTCATTCAAGTATCGGCCAATTCCATTACATATTTGATAAAATCTATTATTATCAAGTTATTTTGTAAATTACAAAATTTTTGAGAAAACGTCAAGATTATAGTTGTAGATGAATCAGAGTAAAAAATACTTTAAAAACCATAATCTTCTATTGAATACGATCCAAAATGTGCAGATTAAAATGATAGATATTTGCAGTCAATAAAAAAAAACATTATTTGGGTATCGATTGTCACAAATTTCTGTGTTGTGTCCAATTTTGTTCAGTATTTAAATTGATTTTATTTACTGATACTGAACTGTTGGTTAAACTGAATGTATATTGTATGTAATGTATAAAAATTTGGTTCAGAGAGCACACAACACGTATTTTAAATAATAATATATGATAACTATAATAAATAGTTCTATCTTTTTTGATATTCAACATACAACATTTTATAACATATTTTTCTTTTCCTAACTAGTCAAGTTTTTGTATTCCACGAAATTTTTATATATTAATTAAACAAAACTGACAAACTTGGATAAATTGTTAACATACAATAAATATAAAATGGCCTAACAATAAATCCTGAGCCTGAGACATATCAGTTTTAATCAATTTCCTCTCCCGAAATTGTTTTCATTAAAAATCTCACAATGAAGTGTTACTTGAATATGTCATTTTACTTACATTAAAAATATCTCTATTCAATCCAAGATATTTTCCATTTCCGCAGCCGACATCGACAAGCATGGATCCACAATTGAAGGACATAACAAAGTCTAGTACATTGGGCCAAGGTTTGTGCCTCGTATCATTGAAATGTAATGCTATATTCTCATACACTTTATGAACGTGTTCCTTCTCCAAGTCTGACGCTACTATGTCTCCCATTTCAAGCTCTAATGATTTCTCTCTGTACGAGTCACAGTTGGACCTATAACAGCAATTGCATTTCCCTTGTAAAACCTTCCGGAATGTCAGCGAGACTCTCGTTCCTCTCTCTAAAGAGTTGAAGCTGTCAAGGGAATGAATAATATCAAATTTTCTAGGGGTGATGCCATGAGACCAATCGTAACGACTCTCACCTGACATTATAGCCAAAGATCTTTGAGGTAGAGTTACGCAGAAGTGCTTGGCCCCCCTTTTGAAGTCCATTACTACTGGTGACTGCAGAGACAGTGAAACTATAGGATCCTCGAAGGCGCTGTGGGTGTCCACATGATGGGGAATGCCCTGACCAGGGCTGTAATGGTTGACTGTAAGCTGGTCAGGACGGAAATGTTTGAAATCTGTGTTTTGCAATCGGGTCCAGAGGTAGTCACACTCATTTGGAATTTTCTCTTCCAGAGGTTTATTTTTGTCAATGTTATTTATGTCGTATCTGAATTCGTATCCAAAGTGTCTTACTTGGCGGTGTTTCATTTGGTTGGTAATTGTTGAATCGAAATTGAACAACTTCAATAAGTACTTTTCTTCCTCAGGTGAAATGTAATCCTTTAATATCACCAGACCCGGAGGCATTTTGTTCCAAATTTTATCTGGTTCGATAATCGGTAACTGATCTGTATATAGTAAATAAATGGGTTTATCATTTTGGGCAATATTTAATCTTCCGTTATAGTAGTTGAATGCTTTTTGTGCAGAATCTAGATCCCTATAAGTTACAAAGCTGCAAGATTTGCCAGGTATTAGCATTATGTTTTCTAGAGAACCATACTTCGAGAAGTGTTCATAAATGATTTCTTCGGATAATCCATTCACCAGGCCGACATTGCAAATTACCAAATTCTGAAATTTCACAGTGCAAGTATATACAATTCTGTTATTCTTCATATGGGAAAAGAAGTGCTTCAAAAACAATCATATTGAAGAAATATTACTTAGTATATACCTACCTTTGTTGGAGTTGAGACACAAGAAGTGCCAGTTTCCTTGAATATAACATGTTGCAGTTTTTTCAATTTCTTTTCAGATTTTTTTGAAATTGAAGGCAGATCCATTACCAACAATTTTCATTAAACAAAAACAGATGAGCAGGTTATAATTTAATGACTTCTTCTTCTTCTTTTTTAGTGGTAAGCAACACGTTCAGAGCTCCTTTCCATTGTTTATGCCTCTAAGGACCAATTACATTTCTTTCAAAAAATCTTCTGTGAGTGGTTAAATATTCTTCTACAGATAATTCTATAACTGTTGATATATACTGTAACTACAGCTAACTCAAGGGCTTAGTGTCCTCGAAACTGACTTTAGTTTTCATGCCTTAACAAATGTGTCACACAAATTGTTTGGAATATTATATATTCTATATCCAGTTTAGTTTCCAAAATATTTGCTATTCGCAAACCTCTAGACGATACTGAAAATATATATTTTTACATATGTGATAATTTAATTTATTGTCAAAAACTACACCTCACGATTTAATCTCCAGATTGGATTGGAACCGCGTTGATTGTCTATAAAACTGTTTTATATTCAATAAAATATCTCGTTTACTCTCTGTCTTAACCTGGTTTTCGAGATATTTGCGTCTTTATGAAATACTCCTTTTTTTGAAACTAGGCATTTTCAGGGCGTTTTTCCTGTTCTGCATAGATTACACACGAAGGTATCCTACCAACAAAATAAAATCAATTTTATTATTCAAAATTAACTTCCCGAAAGATTTTTTTAAATACCCTCTTCTAGGGAGGCAATGATGTAACTAACTTTTTAATATCAAACTAATTTTAAAAATATCAAACTAGTTTTCAATTTTAATATCAAACGTAACTAGTTTTTATGTATATAATTTAGTTTTCATTAAATAATCTGGTTATTCTATGAATACGGAAATCCATTTTTAAGGTTAGGTGATCAACAATATAATTTCAGTTATTAGTTGCACACCCAGACATAATTGAAGGGACTAATTTTTGATTAGCGACACTTCTAAAGGTTCAAAATAAAACGATGTATCCGCATATTTCATTATTCAAAAAACATTTTTTTCTTTCACCGATTGTGTGAATTGAAAAAAAAGTTGTACCCGATCTGAATACCCGAACTTTTGTGAGATAAGGATTACCTTTCAACGTGCAATTCCCAAGATGGGGCTACTTTTGCACAGTTTTCAAGTAGAAATAGTACCAACTTTCAATATCAAAAGTAGGGCTAACCGACAGTTGAGCACACAACCCGTTTTCTCTATCTAGCTCACTTTTCAAGATATTTTGTGAAAAACTGCAAAACCAACTATTCCTCGAATATATTTCATTTGGTCAGGTCACTTCAAGAAAAAATATTGAAAAAAAAACCCTTATTCAGTTTTATTACATATAACTTGGGATCACATATAAAATTAAACATGTAAAATCAGTTTTCTCCTGCATTTCAACATTCGGCCAACAAATATTCAGTTTTGTATTGGTAATGGTTATCTCCTTTTGTTCTCCGAGCTCCTTCTGGTAAGTTTAGTTAAGAAAAATATTTTACTAAATTGAAAGTAATACAAATTATGAAACATTTCATAATTTTCACCAAATGAAAAAAAAAAGAAAATATACTATCGACAGTAATCGTGATAAAAAGGAAAATAATTGATAATTCAAAGTCGTTATTTTGCTCTAAAAGGATATTGCTTATCTCGTGGCTCGGATTTTTCATGCGACCTATCCCTCTGATATGGTGATATTTCCTAAAACAAAATAATAATCACTCATTAAATCAATTAAGATCTGGAAAGAGTATTTGTTGAAACATACTCTCGTTCGGTGGTGCTTATCCCTGGGGCTAGGGTGAATAGGGGGCTCAATCATTTCTCCATTGGGTGACGTCATCATCTTGAAGGCTGTAAAAGCAATAATATATAAAATCGTTAAACTCTAAAAATGTTATTCTTCAAAATCACCTTTTTCTTCCTCCCGACGATTTTTGTCTTCCTCTCGCCGTCTTTTCATTTCTTGCTGCATCGCTTCATCAATTCTATCCTGTAAAAATGAAATTTATATTCAAACATTATACTTCCGTAGAGGGCATCATAAGCGATTTTTTGATCGAACCTATTGTTTTCTTTCACTCTATATTGCAGTCCAGAGGACAATCTTCTACTTGTCAAAACTAAGAGATTTGATGACTCAAAACATTTTGTATGATAAAAAACTACAAACCCTCTTCCTTCCCAGCTTCCTCTCTTTGCGCAGTTCCTTCTCTTCTTCTGTTAACTTTTCGCGTTTCTCTTTTGGCTTAGCAGCTCTTTCTCGTTTGTCTTTTTCTATTGGAAAATCGATGAGAGGCGGCACTTTTCGTTCTTCGTGCTTGGAATTCTGCAGACAACCACGGTTTTGACATTAGAAGTATATTGTCGACTGGGAGTTGCGCCAGACCCATCATTCGATAGCATTGACACAACACACAGGTTTTCTTGACAAATTTCTATACAATAAATAATTTAAAAGTGAGAGAGGGAAGCAGCCTTTGGTATAATGAATTTGCGAAAATAAAGTACTTAGGTACATTCTTATAGAGTCAATTTTTAGGCATTTACTCTATTAAAGAATCTTGCAATTTTCTTTTCGAATGCTGGACAATTCAAAATATTCAATTACCTACTTCTATATAAACATTTAAAAAAATTTAACTTAATTTGAATATTTTAAATTGATACATTTGAAAGTCGGTTATTAATCTAATATAAATTAGAACCTATATTAACATATAACATAA
>WOGP01003734.1:0-14817 GCA_015342065.1 Leptinotarsa undecemlineata | reverse complement strand
GCCCAGGAATTTGTCTCCGAAATTCAAGATGATTTGAAATATATATATCAAAATCATGTCAGGTACCCTATTTCTATAAATGCACAGACTCTCGTAGGAAAAGAACAGTTTGCTGCTGCCAAAAATTGTGGTATGTGTTCTAAACCATTCAGTGATTGTAGATAGTTAGAAACCATTGTCATTTCACATGCCATGCGGTTCATTCAGACTGTAGTATGAATTTCAAATGACCATATTCTCTATTAATAATTTTTCACAATTCGAGTGGATATAATTATCACTTTTTGTCACTTATATTGTCACTTATCACACCACTTATCACAACCAAATCGGAGCATCTGATAAAAATAGGTAGGGTAAGGAAGAATTATCTGGAAATGAGATTTTCAGAAAGTTACAGATTCATATCAAATTATTCAAAGAATTTGTGTGCCAAATAGACATCCCTATAATGTATCCAGATTCACAAATATTTTCCAAAAATTGAGAAATTCAATTCGATGAAATAAAAATACATATTTTTCTATAGCTTTGCTGACGACATTAAATTCTCCATCACTTCCAATCAAAAATCAATTTTATGACAAACTCAATGGCGAACATATATCAGATAAAAATTTATTCAAGGCAGAACTGTTATGGTCGTTTACTAGTGTCAGAATTTGTGCAAGTAATCGGATTTGTATTTGAAGTCCGATGTGCTATCATCATGTGACATATTTTGAAACTTCCGAAATGTATGTACAGATGATTATAAATCAGACATGAAGCAATAGGAAGTAAATGATGAATGGATGAAGGTTTATCAAATCATAAATATCAATGAATCATCTTCATTCATTTCATACTAAGATGCAACAAACTTATATTGCCACAGTTTGTCACATCCATCACCTATATCAATACTGACACAATGCATTTGTGCTTGGAGTGGATGAAGAATTGCACGACAAACATTTTGATCTTCCGTTTTCAGTTTAATACTCCTATTCATAACTATGGTTTGATTGTTATGAAGACGCATTTAATTTTGAACAGTCATATTGGATGGAGCCCTTGTATGTTTAAAAAATATATGTATTAAATATGTTTTTACGTTAACCAGCTGTCGCACCTCTACGAACGACAACCCTCAGAAGTCAAAACTCGGCCAAGATAAGTTCTAACGAGATCTTACCTGTGTGTGATCCCTAACACGGGCTGGACGATAGCAAGTGAAAATCTAGCGTTCAGCCTGCAGCTTGAAAAATCGATATTTATAAATAATACAGTATATGGAAAGACAATGAAAATAATAGATGATAGAATCATTGTTAGACTCATTACACACACAGCTATTCTTCAAAATTACGATCAAATTTCAAAAACTGTTTAATTTTCACCAATAATTTCGTTGCAATCCAATTGAGTAAAATCAATCATCAGTATAATAAACCGTCATGTGCCATTCGACTTCTATGAAAAGCGAAGTTTCAGTAGCATCAGCATCTTTTCTGTTCACATTCCATTGGCCTCACACGTCATTCCTCAGAGCTGGATCACTATCATCATGAACTCCATGAGCAATAGTGGAATATCACAATTGATAATTGCAGATGGTACACAACGAATGATAAGTGTTGCAATTGTATCATCAAATCATGCATGCATGCTAATTATCAAATAATCTACATGCCGACAACAATAATATTGATTTTGAAGACAGTCTAGTGCTACATTTACCATTCCAAAAGTGAATTCATCAAGATTTCAGATTTATCAGATTTGGTCATATAGAATTTTTTTTTAAAGTATTAAGAATGTTTTCGAAATTTTATTTTATCAAAAAAGCATTCTTCATATATGGTGATTTCAATATTAATTTAATGGAGGATGACCTATCATTCCGAGAGTTTAGAAACCTTGTCAAATCTTTTGGTTGTGAATTTTTAAACAATAAACCTACAAGGCTTACCAGCTGTCTAGATGAATGCATCACTAATGCCCACAACGATCGTGTTGTTTCACAAATGGATTTTCATTTTTCAGACCATATAGCAAACATTTTCGATCAGAAAAATCGGAAAAAACTCAAAATTCCCAAATTATAGAATATAGGCCTTTTTGTGGCGTAACAATGAAAAGATGTATCTCAATTTTGAAAAATATCAACTGGGATGTTTTGCTCGAATGATACACAAATGATATGTTTCACTGTTTCCTGGAAATACTCCTACATGTAATGAACGAATGTTTTCCAAAGAAAACAAAAACTGTACAAAAATGTAATATACCAAAGAAATGGTTCAATGCAGACTTAAGAAACTACAGGGAGAACCTGAATGATCTGGTCGAATATAACAAAAGTAACCAGAACGTTGATTTGACACCACAAATAAAACTTGCAAAAAAACTATGAACACAAAATTATCAACCAAAAGAAAAAAGGACTACCCCAGCAAGATAGAACAATTCGTTATCAAACCTAGAGTAATTTGGCAGATTATTAAGCAGCCCCTCTCTAGAGAATTCCCACAAGTTTCCCGGTTGTCATCTAATGAATTGAATGTATATTTTGCAAACATTGGTAGCAATATTTTAAAACAGCTAAAGAGTACTCTGGTTGCTCCAGCGAAACATACTTCATCTCATATACAATTCCATAAAAGTATTTACTCCGCAGAAGTTGGTCACATTATTGAGAATCTCTCGGATAGTACTGCTCTCAATGCGTATGGATTAAGTAACACGATTTTGAAAAACATGAAAAAGGTATTAGTATAACCTCTCACCAAAATAATGAACAAATGCTTTGAGACAGGTGTATATACCGAGAAGCTTAAATTCAGTAAAGTTACCCCTGTATTTAAAAAAAGGATAAAAAAATGGGATATAAAACTCTCAATAATCCCAACTTTATCAAAACCCATTGAAGCTGCAATGAATAGTAGGATAATACAATTTGTGGATTCCAACGACTCGCTCAAAAAATCCCAGTTTGGATTCAGACAAAATCTATCTACATCGCATGCCATATCTGATCTGGTGCGAGCCGTGGTGGATGCCTTCAAGAGGGTAGAAGTACTCATAGTCGTGTTATGTGACCTGTCGAAGGCTTTCGACTGTGTGTCACACTCCACTCTACTCGATAAACTACCGTACTATGGAATCAGGGGGAAAATAGCTGATTTGATCGATTCTCACCTATCCAAACGGAAGTAGGTGGTAGAACAAAATGGTGTAAGATCTCCAGCAGTGAGTGAAACAGCAGGGGTGACTCAAGGGTCAATCTTGGGACCCCTACTATTCCTGATATATGTTAATGATATTCCACATAATATGCACCGCCTGAATACGATTCAGTATGCCGATGACACTACTATTTATGAAAGTCACCGTGAACATGAATATCCAAAGCAACTAACTGACAACGCGTTGAAAAAAATTAATTTTTTTTTGAAGCCAATAAGTTATGCTTGAATGTCAAGAAAACTGAAACAATTACGTTTACCCTAAAAGAATTGAAAATGAATCAAAAATCCATTAATTTTTTGGGGGTAACGTTGGATCAAAAACTGAATTGGAAAGACCATATAAAAGATCTCTCTACTAAGCTAACCAGCACTCTATATTGCTGCTTCGTAGAATCAATGAATTTGTTCCCTCTTATGTTTCTAGAGCAGCTTAAATGGGATTATTTCAGTCTAAGCTGTCATACGGATTAGTTTTTTGGGGACTTTCAACTGACTGGGAAATGATATTCTTTTTTACAGAAAACGGCTATTAGAATCCAGGGAAGAGCAAAAAGAATTGACAACTGTAGACCTCTATTTGAAAAAAAATTTATTAACCATCATGGCTCAATCTCTTGTCTATATCAAGACACAAAATAACACCCCTCAAGTTGATCACAACCATGAATATTGAACCAGAAATGGCCACAATCTTCTTATGCCCCAACATCGACTGGCAATTACTCATAAAAGCTTTTTTACTATGGCGATAAGGCTCTCCTACCATATACCATCATATATGAGAAAATTACATATGAATAAATTCAAAAGAAGAATAAAAGGGCTGCTGGTTGATCTCTGCCCTCATGACGTAAGTGAATTTTTCAACTGCTTGTTTTAATGCTTTGCCTTTTTAATGTGTATGTATTGTGTATATATTAATGTGTATGTTTTGTATTATATTTATCTACCTTGACGATGCTAAATCTGTTATATTGATGATAAGCAAATGAATTGATTGATTGATTGATCGAAACCTAATCAATATATCACTTTCAAAAATCCTACCTTCATACAGTTATCGTCACCGAAATTACCTCCTGCTGCCACTCATATTGGTGTGAATGAAAAATTTACATCATCTGAAAGAAAGATCTCAGCTGCATTTTCATTGACTGTCGTTGAGAACATGCACAGAAATCGAGCTGGAAATAGTACGCAGGAGAAATAATTTCAATGAGAATAATAAATCAAAGTGGAAGGCCGATGGTGTAACTGAAGAAATGAAGAGATATTTTATTGGTAATTTGCTTTTTTGTTTCAGTTCACTACAACGATTTGGGTTCATGAAAAAAAAACAAAGTGTAGCCTTATAAAGGCATAGATGACCATTGTGGAATATGATAACAATTAGCGGGATATTAACATATACAAAACTGCTCTTCAACAACTGAATGCTTGAATTGTGCAAAGATGCAAAAGAACAAACTCTATTCGTTATCAACGTTCCTGTTGATAACAAATTAGAGAAATATTCCCGTTACTCGTTATCAGCTAATTTTGAAATACATTTCTATCAATCTTCATGACATTCATCCTTCAAGTGTTTCAGTGTATTATGCCTCATAAGAATTAAATCAAAATTAATCAATAATTTATTCAAATATATTATATGCTATGAATATTAAGTGAATTTCCATCTACCAAAATATTTTATATTTACTGACTCTTGAGACGAAACGGATATACGCGGACTTAATGCACATTTCAATCATGAAATATAAAAATATGATCGACTTACTGATGACCCGATATTGTGTCGTAGTGTGATTCTGCTTTCTTTGCAGGAGGCTGCTCACTTCCAATTTCTAAATCATCACTGTCAGACATATTTCATTTTCATTTATTTAAAAAAATTATATATTGAATTCTGAAGCATATTCATATGATCATGGGATTTTGATGAAAAAAAAACAGATTTTTCAGTTTCCTGTTGGGTACTGAATAACTACAAACCACCACTCCTTACTAGGTGAGCTGCCAGAAGGCGATACGATCAGACAATATTTGTTGCAACTTCACGAAGTGCAGATGTGTGCAATATCCACTTCGAAAAGTTGGCGTTCAACTTGATGAGCTAACAGAAAGAACCACATTTCAGTTGGTGGATCTTCGTAGTTTGCAAACATGTTCAATCTTGTACACATGAAAGACAATGGCAAACCATGAATCAGCCATGTATGTAACCCACCCCCTCAACATGTTCGAGGTCAAATTCCATATTGATAGTCAAATTTAAAACACATAGCTCAAATATGTTTTTCGACGCTCTTCAAGGTCGAAACTCAAGGTCATATACCTTAGACAGGCTAGTAAATATAAATAGGTCATGTTCAACCCCCATAGTTTTCCACGTAGCTCATGGTCGTAAGTCACGTAGGTCATGTGACGTCAGTTAAGAACAATGCCGTTGATTACGTGAGGAAGGTCAAGAACCGGTTGTGATCTCTTACTTGTATGTTGGAATTTTCTGGAAATTTCACACAACTACTTTATCATTTATACAAGCAGCTATAAAACCCGAAAGTGCAAATACTTTTCCAGGACAATTGACAGGCAAAAATTAAATATATTCATTGTGGATGCTAGGTCACCAGGAAACTTGAATGTAATGGAACTGATGTGCTCACGAAGAAGGGAATCGATTACTAGGACGAAGGCAAGAGGAAAGCTCAGTCAAGAAAACCAAAAAGCATCTAGATCCAGAGAGGAATAACTAAGATCAATTGAGGTATTTTTTTATCATAAACTGCGCGCTGAGATATCATCCTAGTGAAATTATAAATTTGGTCTGTGAAGGGTTTGGGAAAATGACATGTTCATGGAACTGGAGTACTAATTTGATTTTTTTTTCAAAAACTTCGATCATTTGACATACGTTTGACGCAAACTTTCACTTCATTTATCAAAATTCCTTGATAGACCTAAATGAAAACTTCACATTAAATAAATGACAAACCTACCTATTGTTGAGTTCCTAGTTAAGTCTGATTCCAAATGAAATTTCTTCACTTTCACTCATCTTTTTTCACTCATAACGTTCAAGAATTACATTTTGACATACAATTCTTTCATTACCATTCGATTCCAAACTGAAAATCAGAATCGACAAATGAATAATTACGTGAAATTTTTGTTGATAGTACCTCAACAGTTCGTACTGGAACCTCTGATGTGAAATGAATCTATTAAAAAATATTTTTCCAACAATAGAAAATGTTTTCAATACATTGAGAGTACCATGTTCAATAGAAAATTATTTTTTCAACAATGATAATACGAATTGAATACCTTTTATGGAATAATCTGCTAAGAAATGTTTGCCATTGAATGCCCCTCTCTTTGCATATGGTTTTTCATTTTCCGTAGCATAAAATTACATCCTCTGTGAGTATTCGTGCTCTGATATTTTTAATATCTTGAACAAACATAATATCCCGTTTTCTATGTGGTAGCTTTCCCGGTATATATTACAAAGTCACGAGTTCATTTGCGCATAAATATTAACACTGAACTGAAAAGTTCAAGTTTTATGAAAAGGTTTAGCTATTTTAATTATTTCTACGCGACTAGACTTCTACTTATTATTTTATTCAGTTTGAACATGTTGACACATTTTCACCGATAATACCAGAGTAGAAAATATAAAATGGAACGTAGAGTGAATACTTAAAAACTCCCTTCAGAAAAATTAGGTCATTGCTGAGTTGACTTCCATCGCGCAAATTAAACGTTATTCTCACTGAAGAGGTCCCGAAAAATAGAAAAACCTTGATGAACTTGTTGAGATGTTCATTAAATCTTGTGATTAAATATTAAATACAAATTTCAGCTATTTCAATTTTTGGACTTTGTCTATTTTATCATTCCTGTAGCTTCTTATTATCTTACTAGGACAAATTTTGAATTGAAATTCAATTCAATATGTATGATTATTTCGGCATCATCAACGCGAATCAAAATATCGAGAATTTACCCTCATCGCAGGATCGCAATAGGCTGGCTGGGTTTGAAGCTTTCACTCGAGTTGAGTATTGTGAAAAGTGCGGGCCATAAAGATTATATCAATAAAGGGAGATCAGTCAAAAAACAACTTACAGTGTATGTGAGGTTAGGCAGCAAGATGATTGAAGAATAAAAATTATTTCAGAAAGTTCAAGACTAACATGCATAAATTCACATTATAAATGTTATATCAAAAAAACACCCGTTGTTTTTTGAAGAGGACTATGTGGAAATATCAAAAATTGAAGTTGACATATGACATGTAATCAATTCGTACATGTGTAATAACAGCCAGTAACAAAGCTCAACTTCTTTCGACATTCGACATCAACAAATGTATGATCTGTGACTCGAATCATAGCCCTGTTCTCAAATAACTTGTATGTTGCTTGGGTGTGCCTACCACATACATAGATATGATTATACTCTGAAAGTATGATATTTGAATGAAAGTTTGAATATGTTGACCGTGTTAGGAATCACACGTTAGAAGGTAAGACCTCGTTAGTCCTTAGCTTGCACAAGTTTCTCAACTTCTAAGAGTTGTCGTTCGTATGGGGGCGACAGCTGATTAACGGAAAAACAGACAGAACAGATAAAAAGTTTATTAGTTAAAAATCAATTATGTAAAGTACATCAATGTTGAGAAAATTGTGAGATGAATTATCATGATGAATTTAATGTATGACACATTAATGAAACTGCTGCTGATGTGTTGAGAGACATATTCATTCAATGCACACCTCTCCGGATGCAACTTAGTATCACTCTTGTGTGCTATGATTCGAGCATTCAGTGATATGGATGTTTGTCCTATAATTGTCGTGTCGCAGCCCTGATATGTTATTTCTACATTTTGATCATCCTGCCGCCTAATCACACATATACTGTAAGTTGTTTTTCGACTGATCTGTCTTTATAGATCTCATTATTATAGCATCCCTAATAATGATAATGAAAATTATCAAAAACTAGGAATCTATGTTATGAAAGAATTGGTAATCCGTGCTAGGAATCACAGGGTAAAAGGTAAGACCTCGTTAATCCTTAGCTCGCACAAGTTTCGACTTCTGAAGGTTGTGGTTCGTAGGGGTGCGACAGGGGGTTAACGTAAAAATAGACAGAAACAGATTTCAAAACAGTTGCTCACTGTTTTGTGAACAGTGAACAACTCTTCACAAACAGTTGAACACTGTTTTGGCCTACTGCACATCCAAATATAGGAAACAGGGGAATTAAATTTTACAATACATTTTATATTTACTAAAAAGACATATTGAATCTGAGTTAAATTATCCATGAATCCGTACAATCACCAGCTAATTCCTTGCGTCACTGCTCGATGGAAAGCTAACAAAGATAAATTGTCTCATCCATGGATGTTGGTGCGATCAACCGTGTCTGTTCATAATCAATCTCGAACAGAGCTATCAATCAACGTCTCTCCCAAAGGAATTCGAATTTCATTCTTGAATTGATCCACGATATCACTCAAATATCTAGACTTTGAAATGCACTTCTCTGCTCCACAGTTCCATTCGCCACTTTTAGGAATCCAAAGTTCAACCGATACCATTAGGTCGTCAGGGACAAATTCATGCACTCAGTTTACTCCAGTCGTAGGGGCAAGAATTGTGTTTTGAACGAAATGGTGGTATTTTGTTCGAAGATTGTCTACGGCATAGTTCAAAGAGTATATAGTTGGTAACATGACTAACAGATATAATTGTATTTTTGCTTGCACTAATACTTTAATCCATTCTCTGCTTGTCAATCTGACTATTTCATTTTCAGGTAATGAATCATGAATTGATGGATCGTTTTTAAAGATAATCTCCTTCTTTATGTCTCTGAAGAAGACATTCACCTAGAATCTTCAACGTTTCTTGTATACTTTTATGAATGTTGAGGGTATTTGATAGTTAACTACAGATAACATTATCCGAAATCTTCTGAATTATGTTATACTTTCACTAGAATTCCTCCACATGCAGATGTCATTCTTCTTTCAAAATCTCCTATATCCCAGAGTTCTGTTTAATGACCAATCGATTTTGGACGTGGACAGTAAGAAAATAGTTTTCTTTGTGGAGTAATCACGATCATGTCGTTTTCAAGTCGTTCAGTGATAGTTTCACTGGTCTCTGGTCAGCAGGTTTCGGGTCAACAGGTATAGATGAAATATCAGTATTACAGCAAAGTTGAAAAAAAAATTTTTTTCACTGTTTGTGTGCTACTATTGTTCATAATGAGTGTTCCGAATATGTACAGGATGGAATATCTCAATATGAAAAATAATTATACATGTAAGATGCAGATGGAGACTTTGCTGATTAGAAATGATGATTGGGTTTACGTTAGCGACGATATTCTTAAACCGATGATGATTATCAATGATGGCAAAAACATTCATCAGTCCGAAGATCCTGCATCACTTCTAAAACAACTCACATTGCAATGAATATTGGAAGGCGATGATGTTCTAGAACACATTGAATTTTTTGACGCAGTAGACAAGTAGAATGAAATTGAGGTGGGAATAAACCTGAATCTGTTAGCAACTATGTGATTGTATAGTTTGCCGTCTAGTTTTCAGAACTTTCAATGTGCAAGAGGATCAAGGAATCCAACTCCAGAAATCGTTCGCAACAAAATTATCGAAAAAAATGATGCTGGAATGAAAAATGCCATGTTTGCTTAGAAAAAATATACCAAGTGGGAACATCAGTCAGTCAGTGACTGAAAATCCTAGAACGGGTGACAATTCGAATGCGAATGATAGCGGTACATTTAAGTGGATATGAATGCCGCAAGTGCGAAAGAGTAGGAAATGAATTTTCAGAATGGAAACGATATAGAAATTGACAACCTTCGGCTGAGAGTGCTGACGCATTTCAAATTGGTTTACTCGATTATAGATAGAAGTGGTGCTTAGAAAGTAGATTTACTTTGCATTTGCGCAAAAAATTGCAAAACTTTCTTGAATACAGTGATTATCATCACGAAAAATTGAATCTTATCACAAATGTCTCCTACGAAATAATCGCGAAAGAAACAGTTTCGCTCACAGCGAATGTATTTGGTGAAACGAAAGACATAACCCTCAATAATACTTTGCACGTTCCCCAAATGCGAATTCATTTATTGTCAGTTGGAAAAATTACCAAACAACTTCATGTTATTTTTCAGAAAGAAAATTTTTCTGTCTATGTGTTTGCTGAAATCTATTTTTCCGTTAAGTAGTTGTCGCCCCCCTATGGACGACAACTCTCAAAAGTCGACACTTATGCGAGCTAAGGACTAACGAGGTCTCACTTTTCAACGTGTGATTCCTAAATCGAGTTGGGCGATAGGAAGTGAAAATCGATCGTTCGGTCTCGCGGTTCGAATCACTGGTTCACACAGTGGTGGATTGAGTGTGTCGAGCAAACCACCCACGTCAACCCACCAAGCTACCATCCTACCATTATTTCTTTACATTTGAATATTACAGACCTTCTGAAAGCTACACGAAATGGTTACATAGGAGGGGTTGACTTGGAACAAACCACTGAAAAATTTGAGTGGGATAGTAATTTCAAACGTAAAATGTCAAAGAACTCTCTCTTTTTCCCAAAAACAACGACAATGATGGATCTCATTTATACGGACGTTTGTGGTCCATGCGGGTAGAGTGAAATGGCAAAGCAGAGTATTATGTTACATTCATTGACTAATAATCAAGATGGTTCAAAGTGCGATTTATTTTTTCCATCAAAAAGACCAGAGATTTCATGAAGATGATCAAAAATCGAAAAAAAAAATAAATGAAAGGTCTCCAATCGGACAGTGGGGCAGAATATATCGATGAAAACTTGAACCATCTGCTAAAATGGAATGGTATTTTGCGATGTATAACAGTACAGCACAACTCTAAACAGAATGGTATAGCTAAAAGGAAAAATATAACCTGCACGTTGTCTTCTTATGCAGTCTGCCCTATCACCATCATTCTGAGCTGAAGCAGTAAATACGGCGAAATATATACGGAATTGTTGTCCAATAAGAAGCCTTGAAAAAAACTCCATTTGGAATTTAGTCTGGACAAAAACCTGATGTCAGTTACTTCAGAGAATTTGGTTAGTTAGTATATATCTTGTAGAGAAGACCTGACAAAGAAACATTCGAGGCAAAATGTAACGAAGGCAGATTTTTGAGATACTCGAAAAGATCTTAGAAAAATTGGAGATCTCCAACGATGAATTCTCAGATTCTCTTCCAGATAATATATCAAATCCTACAGGAATGAAAAAATTCTCGGAAAATCTCATTTTAAACATTGAGATCAAATCTCTCGAAAATATAACCAATGTCAAAACAGAGGGGACAGAAGGAGCCGTGAAAAATATATCTGGAAAAGGAAACTTGCCAGATTTCAAAGAAGATTCAATAAAAGAATTATCACAATCAAGATGAAGTTTTGGTAGGTCTGGATCTAGAGGAAGTCCTTGAAAAGAATATCAGCAGTTACCACCAATTACTATAAATAATGAAGAAACAATGAACTCTTGTCGCTGAAATATCTATGAAACAAGCGTTAATTGGAACTGAGGATACACAATGGTATAGTGCCATAGAAGGAGACATCAAGTCGATAAAAAAATGATACGAATACTTGTGGATCGTCCTAGAAGACATGAAACCGTAGGAAGTCTAATTGTCTTGAGTAACAAATATAAAGCAGATGGCACCCTTGATCGAAGGAAAGACCGATTGGTTGCTTATGGTTTTAGTCAACAACATGGGTTACATTTCAGTCAAACTTTTGCTCCTGTTTCTCGTTCGGGCATAATTAGATTGATCAGCTCGCTACGGAATGCAGATTCATCGTCAACACTGGTGTTGAAATTTTTCACCCTTATTCATTGCATTGAAATTTGAAATGATAAATATTAATTGAATATAATAGGCCAATACTTGATCAAAATCAATTTTTGAACTGATTGATACAGTTTATTGTTTGATTTTCACTATAAGGGTTTTACAAAAACTGGCGGATCCAGCCACAATATTTTCTTCAGTCCTCACTCTATGTATGCGTGTTGGTGGTTTAATGTCCTATAGTGTAAACTGGGTTCGAAATTTATTCTCAAGCTTTCGAACAGCACCCTCAATAGGCCGACGAAACTGCCCATAAATTCTAAGAAGTGCAGGATGCACTTTCTTCACCGAGCATGAATTTTGATAAAAAACTTCAAAATAATTTTCAAGCGTTGTTCATTCGTAAGTCGATTCATGGTCAAGTTATAGACCAAACTGAGCAAGTTCGACAGTAACATAAGACAGGATTCACGCGTGTCAAAAATAGTGTTGCCAAAAAGATACCATCAAAAAATCACTCTATTAGACTGCTATCGTATTAATTGTTGACAACTATTTGTTTTATTATGATTAGTCCTTTATTAAAATTCGCAACTGAAAAAGAAACATTCATTAGTTTGTGGATCATACTGGCGAATGCTGCTTCTTTGTTCTGATATCCATGGGTGACGAATTTTCAATGATAATATCTCAATGTGCTGGTTCACGATTGATTGAAAACTTATGAGAAAACATGGAAAACGGTCTCAATTATACGGAAGCGCAGAAGGGCCACATATTTTTATTATTTGTTTCTTGGAATTTACGACTTTGAATCTCGAAATTTCGACTATAATATCGATATTTCGACTTTAATCTCGTAATTTCGAAATTACGACTTCAAACTAGAAATTTCGAAATTAATGTCGAAATTTCGAGAATAAAGTCGAAATTTCGAGATTAAAGTCGAAATTTCGAGATTAAAGTCGAAATTTCGACATTCAAAGTCGTAATTTTCAAGACAAATGCTGCCGGAATTTTGAAATCTGAAAAATGCATGCATAAGGGTAGGTTTAATACGTAATTGGAACTATTCAAAATAATATTATTCCCACGCGAGCTGATAAATGTGAAACGATCATAGCCATGAACAAAGAAGAATACATAGAGACTGCAATAGATCCTCTAAACGCTGGCATGTACGATTGTCTCAGGAAAGACATCACCTATTTATATCACAAAGAAGTCAAAGAAACTCAAACATATTCATTGTGTCATAGATAAAACAGAAAAATCCAGATCGTTAGTCATGAACCCACAACCACTTGAATTGTATCAGTTGATTGAATTACTCCGAGATAACTATCCGATCAGACCGGTAGTCTTTTTGTCACAGCTCCTTCATTGAAATATTCGAGAAGTCATCACAATTATTTAAAACGACAGTAATTCCAAATCGTAATTCAGTTTGAAGAATCCATACATTTTGAACAGTGAAATTCGAGATACTAGACCTCCGGATTGCCAAATTGATTCCATTCGATGTGAATAATCAGTTTTCCAGTATTCCTCGGAAAAAAAATGATTACTTTAGAAGAGAATATATTGGACGAAAGGTCTAGTCCTGTAGGGAAACAAGAAATATTAGACTGGCTTACGGGTTGTTTGTCACAGAATTACTTCCAATAAAATGACATTCTGCAAATCTCATAAAGATAAACCCACTTAGTCCCATTCTGGCAATTTTTTTCTTGGACGACTTGGAGAGAAGAATACACACTTACACACTAGTAAGAAGTTTCGTGTATTGGTATGGAGATGATATCTTGAGTTAACAATAAACATGATTTTTCAATTCATCGTGAAACAGTACGATCATTCATAATTCGTACACCTATACATATCAGCACGAACTAGCAGCTTTTATCAATATGACCCACAGAATGATTAATGTTTCGTCTTCGGATGCGAATTTCAATAAAGAACTGAACATAATGGAGTAAATAGCCATAAACACTGAATACAATAGCAGTCTAATACATTCTCTATCATCAAAAAGGTTATACAGCCAAGCTTTGAAGTAAGTTTACCCAATTTAAAGAGATTTGGAGGAGAATAATAGAACTTAACCTACTCAAGCCAAACCATAATGAATATTTCAAATTTTCTGCGTAATGAAGGTGAAAGAAAATACTGCTTTCAAAACTTTCAACAACTTAGGCATACACATTAGGAATAACAAAAATTAAAGTTCATTTACAGAAAAATCGGGAGTGTATACATTATCATGTGGGCCATGTACAATGTTTTATGAAGACCAAACTGGAAGAAAGTTCAGAGCCTGCATAATGGAACAGAAATAGTTTCCAGAATGGAAAAAAAATTCACATATGCCACCAATCTAATCACAGAAGGACATGAATTCAAGTATGGAAATAAACAAGTTCAAAAACTTCCAATATTTTAAAAATGATCAAACTGAACTGAATAATTTGCCATTATCAAATCTAATCATTTATAGGTGAAAAAAAGTTAAGAAGGCAAACAATAAGGTGATATTTTTGGGTATAAAATAGTTCTAACTCAATACTAACGCTTGAGAAAGCTATTTGTATGGCGAAACACGTGTCGCTGTTTTGTAAAACCCTTCATAGTAAGAATCGTAAAATTAACTGTGTCAATGAGTTGTGATATATCAATA
>WOGP01003733.1:0-14820 GCA_015342065.1 Leptinotarsa undecemlineata | reverse complement strand
CTTTTATCTACTCCGCGAATAAAAATCAACACCTGAGCAGTATCTGACACATCCGTTGACTCATCCAATACTAGAAAAAAACCACTCATGATGACAATTGAGACAGTTGAGATTATATATTTTCTGCGATGTTTTGCAACCTCCGAGCCACGGTGTTTGCTGACAAACTGACACTTTTAACTAAATTTACTTTTTCGGGGCATATTTCATCGGCTACTGCAATCAAGCATTCTTTTATCATTTCTCCATCAGTGAATTGTTTGCCACGTTTTCCGATTTCAAGAGCCACACGAAAGCTGGCGCGAGTTGCAGACTCTTGTTCAGAATTCGCTTTGGTAAATAAAGATTGTTGCTATTTGAGTCCGCGTTTCAAAGCTTCAAATTTTTCCTTCCGCAAACTTCCTGTACAATTGGAATAACTTTGAAGATGTTTCGATTCATAGTGTCGTTTAATGTTATAGTCTTTGAGAACAGCTATGGTTTCATTACAAATTACCTTATTACCGCCTTATTACCGGACTCGATCACAAAATACTGAAAGTTCCATTTTTCTTGGAACGTTCTGCATTCACTGTCGATTTTTCGCTTCTTTTCCATACTAACAATTCACACATAAAAACAATAATTCAAATCAAAATACTTTTATTGACGGGTGTTATTTTATTTCACAATAGACAGTTTCGCTTCCTTCGCCTTTCCTACGCAGACTAACTCGCAGTTGTGCCGGTAGCCTTTTTATATGCAATTATTACTGCCATCTCGAGGTGATCGGAATCGGGATATTGAACACATTTGGCAAAATATTAGCTTGAGAACCACTGCACGCTCTGATACTGCTCCAAATATGTCAACAATTTAGAGAACTCCAATTGCCCGAACTCAAAGTACCCTACCTTACGGTAATGAAATGATGTTTAAAGTCACTTTATTTTCAGTTCCTTGAAATTTTTTGGGATTTTTTCCTTTTAAGTGACTTTTTTTTGTCAAATCCAATTATCCCGATATGAAGTAGGGTTGGTCCCAATTTATTCAGATAATTACAGTTCTACTGTTTATAAAATTTACTACCATTTTCTCTCATAACCTCTATTCAAGGCATTAAATTGATCGAAGAATTAATGAAAAGAAAATTTATTAATGCATTACATTATTTTTTGTGTTTACACAAATCGGAAAGAGCTTTCTTTATATTGAACATAGACGTTGAAAATTGAAAAAATAAATTAAAAGATAATTTGAAAGATTAAAGATAGTTTATAAGATATTTTTGGTTTAAACTATTGATCACACTGGCAGAGAGGAAGCCACATCATCTGATAGGAATTCTCCAATGTTATAAACGCTTTTTTGACAAGCAGTTTTTTTATTATTTGTAGAAATATTTTATTAGGGATACATTTTATAGGTTCTGTAATGTTTGTTGAAAAGTACTGGACCATACTAGTTCTCATAATTTCCCGTTTTTATCAACCCATCGTATTGTAAGATTAGATTTTTTGTCGAGTGTCATAAAAGTGAGTAACGAATACAGTTACATATAAGTCCGATTCTAATGACTGGAATAGTTAATTTTAAGCCTTTAAAATAACACTTCACCTTCAAAAATTGCCCAGATTTTTCAAAGGATAGGTTGCCCTCCATAGTGTTTTTGCTAATTAGTCCACATAGGACTTCCAAGTTACGAATGAGTCAAGGGATGACTTCACCTCTATGACTTAATTTCTGAGACGAAAACAACATATCAGTTTTGCAGTTATTTAAGAACCTGTTGCAGTTGAACCAGTCATCAACCTTCAATTAATTGTGCGTCTCTGATTGTCTCCTGTAATTTAATTATGGAGAAATTTGCTTAAATGTGTGAAGTTTAACATTATTCTGGAGTTTGCAACATTTTTTTATTCCTTTGTTTGAAGAATGTGTTTTGGACGTAATCAAAATCGGGAATATCCTTCCAGGACACTATCATATCTCAAGGGAAATTTGCCCAAACCCATTGTCTATTTGATATGTTACAAAAGAGTACACTATAAATGAACTGATTTTTAGTTCAAAAATCTATGTGACCAAATACAAATGAAGGTCTTGTTGCTTCATGAATTGTTTTTAGTTAGTGAAAAGTGAGAACCGGAAGGTATTTTTATTTAGAAGCTATTCACTTTGAAAATTCTTATCTCAATATTTGCACTATGGTATCTCCTACTCATACTTCTTATATGTGAGTAGGTCGAATCGGTGCTAAATTAAAATGGGTACATTGCATCGTTGGAAATGGTTTAGTTAATGACCATTTGCCTGGTTTCACTGCCCTACAATTATTTTGTATGTAATGATATTTGAATAAAAAAATAACGAATATAAATATATATTGAATTTATTGTAATAATTGATTGTGCTTTCGGAGAGTCCAGGGGTTATTTATTATATTCATCTTTTTTTTTACAGATTATCAAAGTTGAAGAAGTCAAGGCAAGTGACACAAGGAGACCACAAGTTAAACAGTTCCACGATTCAAAGATTCGTTTCCCACTTCCAAAACGTATTCAACACAAATCCATGAACCGCTTCTCAGTTCGTAAACCAAGAACATACTTCTTGTAATAAGTTGTGGTTGAAGAATACATTCTTTATATATTGACATGAATTTTGTTTTTATTACAATTAAAATTTATCAGTACTTGAAATAATTGGGCGAACACTTTCCACACCAGAACAAAAATGCTGTCTCTCGACATGCGCTTTGCTAACTTAGTTTGCATCATCAGGAGATGACAGTATTAGTCATCTTCTGATGATGGTATGGAAAAAGTGTTTTCAATTGATAACTTAGTCCATTAAACCTTTGCAACAATTACATGGTACTAAGTCTAGCAATCTAAGGGTAAAAACATACTGGAGCATTGCCGGTCGTTAAATTGCAGTCGTGCAACGGCAAAGAAACAACTATTCCTTTTTCACCGCATGACCATGTGCACGGCCCTGATGCATGGCAATATTGGCAATAGATTCAACTAAAAACTATCCACAGAATACTTTTTTCTACACTTTGCAAATCAGTTTAGAGGTGAAGAAACTCAACAAACACATTTCCCTCACTATAATTTTACCAGGATGGAAATCATGAAATTTCTTTGTTAAATAGGTAAAGTAGCCTCATCAAAGGGTGAGGTTTTTTGTACGTAAGGGTTTGTATCGCTTCAGATTTCGTGTCAGATCGTTCAACTACTGACTTCAATCTTTAAAGAATCATTTCTGTTCAAAAATGGGAAAAAAATATGTTTTCATTAATAATAACCTATTTTCTTGAATGTTATATATACTGCTAATTTGTTTAGCGAAACGTACAGGTTCCAAATTTACAGCTACTGAACTGAGTCATAACTGGTGGAAAAAATATTTGTGCGTAAAGCTTGGGTTGGTGTATGAAAAGTATTAAAAAAAAAGGAATAGAAACATTCCGGCAGCTCTACGTATCAAACTGGTGAATTAGCCTACTAGATGCAAAACAGTAAAAAAAAAGTTGAAACAGTAATTAATATAGTCAGCAGTAAAATGGCGCACAGATAGTATGCCCCTGTCGTGAGACGGGAACATTACATCTAGATTGTGAGAATTCCTTTATGATCAAATTTTTTCACACGAGAATTTATCTAGTTGAAGGTGAATTGATTTTACTTCGTTAAATAACTGACGGAACCGTGAATAGATAGAATCTGCTACTTTAGTGGCTCAGAGAGTTATGTTAAGCACGGCCTTCGATGCACTAATTATAGGCAAGTGCCACTGGTACCGTCACAACCGCTGTTTCCCTGCATTTTAAATCTATATCTTCGAAAATATTCATCTAAATTATATAATGTAAAGAGCCATAATGATTTATAAAATATGCACTATGTATTTAAAGAACTTATTTGCATAAGGCATAAGAATTGATGCTGTATTGCTTAAAATCGCTTCCTAAGTGAGCCATTATTTCTAGAGGATAAAAAATTGTCATTGTGGGTTATCTCTAACAGTTAGACCAATACAATCGTGGACTTTTTTGTAGGCCTGTGAATGGATAGACGCCACCAAATGAGTATAATGATAGAATAGGTTTTTGCGGTCAGAAATTTGAACATAGAATTTTGGGTTGAACGGCGCTCAAACTTTTGCATTGTTCGACGTTTCGACTTTGGAGCCATTTTCAAGACTTAAAAAAATGTGGCTGTGACTTGACACCAGGGCCTCAATCTGCCTACTCTCCAGGTCTCGTCGCTGGTCTTCCTATATGTATATTTTTTCTGATAATGAGTCTATGCATTCCTCCAAATCTCTGCTTCGATTCTGATTATTTTTTGGATACATTTTTCCCAAGCTTCTCAGTCTAACTGTTTTTTGAGGAGAAACACAACCAATACAGAAAAATCCTTAAGGCGCTCTAAGAGCGGTGCCTGTGCTAAAGTATAGTGATACCCATTGAATTTGAATCGTTGGAGATTACATTCATTTGGAAAAACGTACTCAGCAAGTTTATTCCACATAAACGCAGTTCTCCAAATGAAAGAGTTCTTTGAACAGTGAAGCTCGAGGTGTGCCGAGTTATAACCTCCAAACGATGAGCAGCCACAGTGCGTCGCGTGTTGCTGATATTTACCGCTCTTGGTGTAATCAAATTTGCCAAGTCACTTGAACACTTTCCGTGAAAGTATATATAGAAGAAAGACAAATCTCCAACCTTCCTTCGATGTTCCAGAGTATCAAGGTTCAAATGATGTTCGCGTCTAAAATCAGGCGGATGGCACTTTTCTGGATGAAATCCAGCAGCTTCAGGGTATGCTTAGGGGCAGAGCTCTATTCACGAGAAAAATACTCCAAAGAAGGTCTGAAATGATCTTTTAAGCATCAAAAGCTGCTAAGGTGTATACGGTTTTCTGGTTCGGAACAGTGTTCAAAGCTTATGAGAAGCAGCTTTCTCAATTCCAGTGACATGATTGTGCCAAGACATATTGGTGTCCATTTTAACCCCCCAACAAATTTATCGAAGCAGAAAATGGAATTGTCTGACCTGACATTATTATATCCGGTTCGAAGGCATTTATCTTTTTGGAGAAAAATGATGCCTGGGTTTTTGAATTGAATTGAACATGGTTACTTTCACCCCAATTCGAAATTACTTCTAGATACTCATTAAGATATGCAACCTCCTGTTGCCGATGAAGATATGTGCTGTCGTCAGCAAAGCCAATATATTGGATTCTTGGTTTTTTCCAATACGTCGTTGATATACAATAAAAAAAGAGTTGGAGACAATATGGGTCCCTGGGGAACACCAGCGTTGATGGTGAAAGTATTCGAGAGATATCCGTCGACGGCCACTTTCAAGGAACGTTCTTTCAGGACACTGAAAGTCATACACGAAGTTTGACCAGCAAACCCTAATGCCACACACGGTCAAATATCTTAGAAAAATCAAGCGCATCTTATCTTGACTTTCCATGTTTCTCTATTGCGTTACCTATTCCAAATATGGCTGACATACATACAAAGCAACTGGTCTATAGTTATTTGGGAGATTTTTCTTCCCCTTTTGGAAAAAGGCGGAACGCGAGCATTATCTTTCAACATGAACGAAAACTCCCTTTCTTATAAGCCAGGTAGAAAAGTCTGCAAAATACTGGTGCGAGTGCATTTGCACATTTTTTTAAGTACGATGATGGGCACTTCATCAGGACCAGACGGCTTGTTAATAATGAGCTGTTTCAGAATTCGCCTGACTAGACGTCGAAAATTAATTTCCGGCATTGTGGTTTCTAAAGTGGAAAATCGACTGTGGAGTGGGATGCAAATTGTTCAGCTAGTAAATTTGCTTTTTCTATGGCTGTTGTTGCTATTGAACCATCCGTTTGTGTTAGTGATAGATTTGTGGATTTTGTAAAGTTCTGATCAACAGCTTTAGCTACCGACCAGAAGAATCTAGACCTGTTAGGATTGGCAATCAGTTTATTCCTAATTGTCTGATTGTGAACTTCTTTGCTTTCATTTATCCTAAGTTTGCAGCTGGTTGCAAGCATTAACAAACCAAGTGCGGTTTTCGGCATTGGGATTTTTGCGCCACTGCCGGTAGGCGAGATTTTCGGAGGCGACAGCTTTCTCTAAAGCACTGCATAGACATTTCTTTACTTCACACAATTGGAAGGTCTTGTTATTACTTGCGAGGAATCCTTTAACTTGAGCGCAAACCAACTATTGGATTCAATTCACAGTGATAAGGCGGCAACCGAAGAACCAACATTCCTTTAGTCTTCGCCATCTCATCGGTGACATACCTCACGAATTTTGATTTATGACGTTTAGAAGAGTTGAGAAGCTCTGCTTTTAACATAACAGAGTCATAATCGCGCATTTTTGCACTACTTCCTCCTTACTTTTCATTTCGGGCAGATATTGTATTCTTAAAGAATTATAAATACTCATAACAATTGGTTTTTCATTTATATTCAATGCTGAAAGTTTTGTAAGCTTCACTGTTCCCAAACAACTAGCTTCCATGATGTATAGCTTTTTGTTCAACGCGCTCTCGAAGTAAACTAAAGAATATCACGACTAACCCCTCTACCATATGGCATTTGAACTTCCAACAGAAAAAAAATGTGATATCGTCTTCATATGGAAAACTCCAAGTCGGTCCTACTGATGGGGACAGTGTGTCTGTTGACAGTATAATTCAAAGAAATATCTATTTATACCACCTTCAGCAAAACAATGTTTTTCAATCCCCTTCAACTAAATAGGTACTTATTTGTTGGAGAATGTCTTGGTTACTACTGGACAAATTTTCACATTTGTCGTACTTGATTTGTTATTTTCTTTATTATGAATGATATTTTTTAAGAATACATTTTGTATTTTCATTTATTCAATTCGGTGAGAGTAAATAATTTGAATGCAGTATACCTATTGTACTAACATATATAGATATACTGCTGTAGTTTCTCTCATTTCTGGACAAACTATAGAGACAGGTTAACCAAGAATAGTGTTCGCTGATTGGTGCTGAATTAAAATTGAAAATATTTATAAATGAAAATAATAAACATTATTAATTAAGAACTATCTACCTCATTTATAAATCAAAGGGTTAAATGTTATCACCTAACAACTTTGAAATTTAGTTATTTGTTACAAACTTGGATAAAAAAATTATCAAAATCAAAAGTTCACTATTTTGTTTTGATTTGTGCTTAATATCAACTCAACGAAAATTTTAATCAATGGTTTTTTAATCAATCGTTTTCAAATGTTTGACCTTGAGTTCAAATCCCAATCTCGTGGATTTTTATACCGTCTATTACGATTTCGTCTGTATTCGTAAATAATAATTTCACTGTATTGAATAGTTTTCAACAATATAACATAACGTAAACCATAGCCACAGCAACACGTGACCGGGTCTGTCAGTATAAGATAATACCAATGTTTTCCTTATGGCAGAGGTTTGAATTACAATATCCAGATGTCGCAAACTCTGTGTTCCACCCGAATAGTTTTCACTCCATTCAAAATCCAAATCAGACTTGACAAGTTAGTAGATTCTACGATATCTCATGCGCATTCACCAAATGAATTCGCTCATCAGTTTACTAAGACTGCGCATCAAACATCTCTAAATTTGAAAACTTGCCAATTTTTTATAAAAGACTAGCTTTTACCCGTGGCTTTGCTCGCATTTATGCAATTAAATAAGTATAACTACAATAGAAATTAATCTATATGAGAACTATATGACATTAAAGTAGCTAGATTTTGAAATTTTTTCGACAAACAATTCGACAAAGTATCCTATGTTACTTCTTATTCGTCCAAGAACATGTGTACAAAATTTCATGATGATCGGTTGAGTAGTTTTCACGTGGAACCGCAACAAACAAACATACATTCGCAATTATAATATTAGTAGGGATAGTAGGGAAGTAGGGATGAGTGGCAAGAACACAACACAGGATTATTTTGGAATCACTTGTCGCAACGTTTGTGCAAGCACAGTATTCCGTAACTACTGTGGCGCAATGACGATTCTGGAGGAATCGGTATTCTTCAAATATTTGCAGATGCGATTTGATTGTTTGTGCCAGAACGAGTGGGTTGATAGAAATTTGGATATCTGCGATTGATTTGTATAAATGCTCAATAATTGTAGCTTTGAATTCAATATTACTGATTTTATAGGAATCGCAGAACTGCCAGAAATTCGAGAATAGCCCCCCATAGAGAAAATAATTCATCAAACAATGAAAAACGACTTTGATTCATTTAATCATATTAAACCCAAAAACATCGGACAACTTGTTAGACACCGGACATGAAACTCTACACATTATGAATAGAAAACGACTTCGGTGAAATGATATGCTCATTGGCGAATTTAGGATCTTATCTGCATATGGAGACGAATATAAAAAACAAACAACGGAATAAATAACACGACAAAAACTTTTTTCTTTCCAGAAATAACTACGGTAAAACAGTTTGATGAAAAATGTAAATTTTTTTCCTCCAAATTAAAATCTCAGATGGCATTGGCATATACAAATGAAACAACAATTTGTTGGAAGGTGCAGCCTTCTGAAGCCACAGTACTCTAAAGTAGGAAAATTCTGTCGAAAAAAAGGAGAATAATCCTTGAACTTGGTATAATTGCTCGATCATGGTTATCAAAATGAAAAGCACCATTTATGCATTGAGCAGGAGATTCATTCTTTCTCCGTTACGAAAATAACATTTTAATACTGATATTATTCAACAAATATATTATACGCATTTTGATGACTGGAAACTACCTCACAAGGGTAAACTAATTGTTATCTATTAAAACCCTTTAGGATAAATCCTAGGCAAATCCTCGAAATTAACATACCTATTAATTTATCTTTTTCGCTTTTGCAGTAAGAATTTCACTGCTCATTCAAAGGCACCTTTACGTCAAACATCAAAATGTTTTACATTTTGACCATTAACCTAAAATATACTGTTTACAGTGTTTACTTTTAGTTGTCAGTTTTGTAGGATAGTTGGTAGTGGGTAGTGACAAGAGTGGAAGTGTATGGTCAAATTGAACATTATGAATTAAATCCATAAAAATGTGAATAATTCTTGGTATCTCTTCCATCAGATACCCAGTGCCATGTATTTCTTATATAGATATTATATTCAGTGTCTTAAAAAATGACGGTTCCTGCGAAAATATCAATTTCAAGAGTTTACAATTTTGCGAACGCCTCTTTGTATAAGAAATACAAAAACTTCTTCTTTGTGTTACTCGTTATTTCTGTATTTATAGCTTTATCTGTTCCACTTACAAATTTTGCTACGGATGTATCCAAAAATTTCGAACGAATTGACTTGAATAACTTGAAAAATTTGCCCATTGTAAAATTGACCAATAGTGCTAGTATCTTGATTCCCAGAAATGATCTCTGTACCCATTGGGATTGCTTTAACATATATCGATGTGGTCATACAGGACATGACAGGATAGCAGTCTATGTTTACCCTCTCAAAAAATACGTGGATGAAGAAGGAACCCCAGTCACTGGACACTTATCTAAAGAATATTATTCAATACTGAAAGCTGTGATAAATTCAAAATATTATACAGCGAATCCAGCAGAAGCATGTATATTCATTCCATCTATCGATACTTTGAATCAAGACAGAATTTTGCTGAATTCGACATCAAGGGCTCTAAGTTCTCTTCCATTGTAAGTATTTAGTGACATAAGAATTTAGTGACGTATTTGACTGTGAAATGATGAATGTCATCGTATTGCTCTGTTAACATATGATCAGTGTTGATTCACACCATTAATACCATTCAATTTTTGCCTTATTATCAAGCTATGAAGTTCAAGTTCAGATACTGGAACAACTATCATTTAGTTTACAGTGCCCACTGAAAAATAATTGGATTATTTAATAAACAAGCCAGTTTTTTCAGCCTCTTATATTTTTACAGCATTATTTTGTCATTATCCCTAAGACAATTAATCTTTATCACCAAAACATTTTCAAGTTAGTCTACAAAAAATTACTTTCAACTCTTTGAAGCAGCCAGTGCCATATCGATTTTGAATTATGAATAATCTGATCCGTTACTTGATGAAAATTAATAACACTATTTATGATACGTTATAGAATTTTACAATAGATTTTATTTAAAGTACGTTTCTCTACACGGTGGCTTCATCTGTTAGGTATATTAAACTACTCTACAATATCTCATATAACAGTAGGTAATGACAAAACTTATTAAATAAATGATTAAAACTGCTGAAATAGGTAGATTTGTAATACAATTAGGTACCATACTATATTACTTCCAGGAACCATGTAAAATATTGGCATTTCATGTCAAAACTTTATGAGATAGGTGATTGATTCTCTGGCAGTTAGATAAATGAATATCAAATGAGTTTTTGTCATTACATACTGTTACATAGGGTCTTTCATTAAGCGCTTCCTATCTTTAAATAAAAATAAAAGTAAATAGGTATGGAGTGATGACGTCGCCAGTCCAAAATCCACACCAAACAGTGCATTGAATGCTTTTGAATATCGATATATCGATAAAATATTCTCTTTTCCTATTAAGCTTAAAACTGTGAAATAAAAAAGAAATTAATTATCCGCCTTCAACTATTGAACTTTAAGTAATTGATGGAATGTTAAAGGAACGATGCAGTCAAATGTTATCTTAATAATATTAAAACATGTATAAAGATAAAGTTTGTTATTTTTTCAACATCAATTTAATTATCACATACTCATACGAAATGAGTATATTCTCTACACAGTGCGGAGGTAAACTAAGAAATTGTGATTTCAATAAATATGAAGTCAAGAATAATTTCAAAGAAAACTTGGATTTAAAATGAACTAAGCATCTTCAATATGACTGATACTGGTATAGAAATAAAAGTTTGTTCAATATTCAGAAAAGGTGACAAAACTGAGTATTTTATAAATATTAGATTTACAATTTTGAATCAACTATCCATACCAATATCACCCTCTCACATAATATGAAGTAGTTGATTGTCTCAATAAAATGAAAATTAAGATCTCTGCAGTTTATGATAAATTATCTATTATCTGTTAAAAAAATTCCTGACAACAATGCTAATTCACAGAATTTGAGAAAATGTATTTACTCTTTTAGTGAAAAATTAAAAAAATTAGGTTTTTCTTTTTATATGCTTCTGAGTTGCTTAGATTCAGATACTATCTCTAAATTTGAAATTAATCTTGGATCTGATGCAATTTCTACTTGTAATTCACTTCACCAATTCGTTCTCAAACAATGAAGCAGAGGACTGCTGTAAAAAAAAACAAAAATTTTCTCTCCGTCCTGTATAATTTCTCCTATCGCTCAGATACGGCTGTGATATTCTATTCTCAGGATTTTCTGCTTAGCCGCGAATCTCGGCTAAGCAGAAAAGTAAAAACACTCCGAGAGTCGACTCGTGGTCGGAAAAAGAAACAGCTTGCAACTCACTCAATAGTGAATTTGTGTGCTCTTCTGGATCTCCATATCGAAGTAGGAAATCATAGTCTCGTTTAATATCTCTATCCTTGAAATTTATTGAACCTCATAACAAAATGATTGTAAGAGAAATTTCATGTTACAAGCAGCCATACTAACAACCCATTATTTTATTGAAAATTAAACGTGGTAGACTATTATAGACCTGATACTGAAACTTTTTAATATATCTTGATATCTTTGTACTTTTTTACCATTAATCAAAACTTTAATGTATGTGTATAATTCAAATCATAGGAATACGATTTAGATCTTGAAAAACCACAGGGAAGTCTCTTAGGACCCTTGGTTTTCTTAACCTATATCAATGACTTGCCTCATAACATAAAAACCGCTAGAGTCTTCATGAATGCTGGTATCACCTCCATTGTGATATTGGAGCATGATCTCCAAGGACTTCAAGGACTTGATTCTGAAAGATTTTGCAGATTATTGCATGCCTAATACTCTTATAATAAATCATAGTAAAACAGTAATAATTGAGTTTTACACTTGAATGGAATACCTTCTAATCTTACTTTCAAAATCAAAAATACTATCGTTAAGACCTCCACTTCATCTGAAATATTAGGAATGCTCATAGATTGCTACTTAACATAGGATGAACAAACAGGTACAAATGGTCTGTAAAAAAGGTCTTCAAATCAAAACGGATCCTCACGGTAACATCAATTTCTTTGATGAAACCTTCAACATACATTTTTAACAACAAATATTAATTTCCCATTAACATTGACTCACATTCTTACGATACTAGGGAAAACATAATATCAAACTGAACCATCCCCAACACTCCTATTACAAAAAATCTTCCATCAATGCAGGCTGCCGTTTTTTCAACAGTCTACCGCAGGATCTCCTGGTATTTTTAAGTGTCAACTCAAGGAACTCCCAGTCAGAGAATGCTTTTATAACTATTGAGGAATTTCAATCTTTTCTGTTTTCACAATTTATGTTTATCATTACTGTAATAATTTTACTTTGTTTCGTTTTGTTTTCCAACTAAATCTTACATTGTTCTTCTAGGACTTTTAACATAGTAACAAACATTGACCTGTCATATTTATTGCTCCAAGGTCGGACAAAATTTATTCAAAAATGTATCATTTATAGTACTATTTGATAAGAAAGACGATAGTGTTGCGTCACTTGTTGTCGAGAGGGCGCTACCAGTAATAACTGTGATTGTAAGACCGAGACAAAACAGAGCCTACTCGATCGTAAATGTGTGCTCGCACCTCTCTCTCTCTCTCTCTCTCTCGCCTCTCTCTATCTCTCTCGCCTCTACAGTAATATACGAAACGGTAACTCTCTCTTTCTATCTTCACTAACTTATACCTCCCTCTCCATTTCCGTTCGCCTCTCCCGATCACACTTTTCGTAACGTTCTCTTCACGAATTCACCAGCTTACTCTCCAAATCAAGCGCGCGTAAAGAAGTTTTACTTCAATGACTAAAAATCGGAATTACTGTATAAAACTGAATAGAGTTAGTTATAATTGAGTCAGAAAATCATGTTCTCTTAATAGATGTGTAGTAGAGTGATAAGAGGAGTGTAACAAGTAATTGAAGAAGGTGACTCATGAAAAATCACGTGAACTACTCTGCAATATTTTAGGACTCACGTGGTGATTATTCGAAAACCTTGTATTCTCTCGTGTAGATCAAATTACTTAGTCAATATGAAAAAAGTCGTGAGTAGTTATACAAATGGTCCACTGTACTTCCATTATCAGATAAATAAATGGGACACTCGCAATGTTGTAAACCTTGCAACTGGCATTTGATCAAAGAAATGAATCAACTTCTTCAATTAGTTATTAGACTTTAGTACACTCTCTTTCCATTACAGACTTCACATACAAAATGCCGATTACATTTTCTGTTATGGATTAAGGGTATCAGATAAAAACAAGCCTTACAGTTGAAAATTGAAATCACCGATATTCGACATCAAAATTAATCAAAAGAAAATTCCACTTTAGATTTTCGAAAAAATTGTTTTTCTTTTGATTTTGCTTTCTCAAGTGACTATATCTTCAGCAATATATATTTTTAGTGCATGCTCTACGTCCTGACTGGAAGTCGTAAAACAGTTGCATTACATCCAATAAAAATCCCAATAAATTTTAAAGCGTTCTTAAGATTTAACGAGTGTTTCAATTGAAGCCACGGATTCATTTGGCGCCAAATGTTGTGGCGAAAGGCTATGTTTTGTAGATTTTCATGGTATGGAAAAAGATATCAGATAAATATGAGTTCTGCATAATAAATCAGTTTTGAAAACGTACAAATCCTTACTGTAGTTTCCCTTCATGAAATGATAGTATATTTAAAAATCGTTTCTTATTGCAACTCTACAACGAACCTACATACAAAATTTCAGCCTCTGAGAATATAGAGGTACGGAGAAATAATGATGAAAACATAATTTTCATATGTAAACGCGATCCTTTCACCCCTACGGTGGGCGCCTTAGTTGGAATATTTGAAAATCTGTTCTTAGTGCGCATCTAAGACCTTGGAAGCACTGATATACCAAATTTTAGCTTCCTAGGACTCACCAGTACGGAGAAACAGATGAATGAGTGAGTGTTAAGTGACTCTCCCATTTATAAGTATAGATTTCGTAAATTTTTGATAGCTTGTATAGGACTGATCGAATTATTTATTTTACAATTCTTGTCGCGCGTATGTACCGTTAGACCAGTTTGGTTTCGGCCATTTAGATTTTTTGTTCTTGAATACACTAGAATTTAACCAAGGCATCAAGATGTTTTTTCTTTAACAGAACATCCGAAACTCGTATCAATAATTTTGGCCATGACATTGCTACGTATCAGTTGATATCTTGAAAACTATTTTCTCTTGAATTGAAGGGGTTATATTTTTAGGACTGATTAGTTTTTGGAAAGAAAGTTTTTCGCTTTCTATTACTCCATCTGGATACAAAAAAAGGGGACGAGGGAATCTTCTAAAGAAAAGAAGGAAGTAATCAATTTGAAAATAAGTAACTCTATTCATGGATGTGTAGGTCATGCAAAGAAGTAGCTTTCAAACACAAACTGAAAGAAAGTCCTCCTGAAACAGCTACTTTCATATAAACATTGAATTAACGAAAGAAAAAATTCTTTCGAAACAATTACTTCTATATGAACACTGAATTATACAGAAGATACTTTTCTCTACTCAGTTTGTATTTCAAACATTCGTTGTGGAATAAAAATCAGATATCATTCACA
>WOGP01003732.1:0-14822 GCA_015342065.1 Leptinotarsa undecemlineata | reverse complement strand
ATTATATAGTTGTTTGTTTGTTTTTTTATTCAATTATTTCAACCAAGCTTTGTCAATAAGATCACAGCTTACTTATAGTAAGTAAGCTGTGAAGATATGAATCTTCAGACAATAAAGCATATTTTGATTTGATTGATTTGATAAAATGTCAAAAATTTAAAAACCAGTCACAGAACACCATGGCATGGAAATGTGTTTTCTTTAGATTCTGATTATTCCTAACAAATAACGTAACATGCTTTGAATACAGAGTGATTATTTTACAAGTTTGAAAAGATTTTTTAAACTTTCATTTGTAACGAATTTATTAATAATACAAAACTTTCCAAACATGGTGACAACATTATGTTGCTCCATTTTTAGGTTATACAATATGCGTTCTGTTAGATGATGCTTTTGGAGGCATTCCGTAGAGCAGAAATGAATTGCTGGCGACATGTTAAAGTATCATATTATCATTTCAGTGTCACATTCAATGATTTGTAACCTTTCTTTCAGTTAACACGTTCCAAGCTCCTTATTTTCAAAGTTAAACTGGTGGTTGTCAAACAACTTGCCAGTGTTTCTACTCGAGCAAATAATTGCGAAAGCAAGCACGACAATTCCAAAAATTTTGATGAATTTTACACTGAATTTCTCCTTTAACCGTTTGTCGACAGGATATGTGATTCTTATGACAATAAATGTATGGGAAAGGAGAAACAGTCGGTTAAATTAGAGAAAATTTATCTATTTCAGAGTTTATTTTGCTTTTAAAGTTACCAATTGAATGATTAAGGTGATCCATCCATAAGTTGACACAAAAAAAGCCAACTTATATCAAGTTAATCTTTTCTTCGGTTTATATAAAATATATCCGACGTTTCGTCGGATTGAAAATTTGTAAACGCCATCTTCTACACCTTGAAAAGTGACAATAACAAAGTGTTTTTGTCTTTAATACCTTTTTGAATGACGTCATAAAAAATTGGTTCCCTTCAAATATCTTCCTCTGCAACTCTGGATTATCTATAATGAATAAAATATGACAAAAAATATTTTGCAGACTGGTGACTTGATTGCAAAATCAGTGAAGTCGGTCACTTTTTCAAAGCGCTTTACCAATATAATTGTGAGATGTTCCATCCTCAACATAATTTATAGAAGACTAGAACTGAAAGAATCCGAGCTAATCACCAGAAATTATAAGGGCGTTCCCTATAAAATTATTAAAAACCCGAACAAATCAAAAGATCCTGCGATAACTTCGTTTGTGTCTTGGGTGGAAGGTATTCAAGATGCCATAGAAAAGAATTATGTAAGAGTTCTCCAAGTTTTTTTTCTTCGACCTGAATCTTATCTTCCTTTTCAGCTGAGAGAAATATTTTTATTCATGAAAGACTCTACAGGAGATTTGTTGGAAACCTATCAGTTCAAGTTGAAATACAACAGCGATCCGAGCGAGGAACATAAAAGAACTTTGGTCCACGTGAAAGACGATACAATGGCCTTACTGCAGGTTATTTACGACTTGGGGAAAAATAAGAAGCTAGAGAATACAAAACTCGTCATAGAATTCAAATACAACGACAGTCAGTAGCAGCGTGCATTACTGTAATGTTTTCGTTCATTTGGCATTTCATTTTCAGTTACTCCTTTTGAATACGAACCGCCAGGGTTCTCACCAGCTTCTCAACCGGAATGTTATAAGTTTTCTGACTCCGCCTGCAAAAAACATCTGGGCAAGTTGAATACAGGATTTCACAAAATAACCTGCCGAGCACACGGTTTGCTAGTAAGTGAAAATTCATAATCTTCAGTAGGATGATGATCATTAGTACCCTACTAACTTCTTTAATTACTCTAAGTTGATATTTTCACCAGTGAATGAAAAGAAAAACATTTCTTTGATTGTTGTATCTTCTGCAAACCTGTATTCAAATAATGTTATAACTATGAAAAATGTATTTCAGGTAGTCAACTTGATACAACTATATGCCAGCAAGCAAATGTGTCAAGTAAAAGTTATAAGAACTAAGATTTTTTCATTAAATTGATTAGTAGGAGATTGCAGCCGCTTCTCGGCCTCCCCCACCACTATGGCATAATAAATGGCATTTTAATGACTGATGATGTCATCAAGATAACCATGAAAAATGTATGTGGTGCCTAGGTGTGAATAACGTCATAAAAAATCCTTTCCTACCACTTTTGACTTCGACTGACTAAACATGGTTATGAGCAATGTCCAAGGTCATATGATAAACACGAAGCGTGTATCTTGAGATTCGATCCTGTCTTTTGTACGTGAACTTGAGTAAACCGAACCATCCATGATCAAACAACTTGAGACACTTTTTCTGGATCTCTGGTCTCCAATTTCTTCAGATTTTCCTTTTTTTTTAACGACTAGATCTCTGATATAGAGTTATGTTTCTTTACTAATTCCATGTACTAGTTTTTTCAGAAACGCCAACTCTTCCTCGGATGCTGGCTAGCAAGATGTCAAAATACTTATCACAGTACATTATCAGTAACTGATAATGTAGAGCAGATTGCACGTATTGTACGTCTGTGATCGTTTTTGCACAATCAATATCATTTACATACAATTTAATTTATTAATATTAATGTCTAATAATATTGAATGTCTATGGAGAGCCGTAAAAATATTGTGTAAGAAATATTGCGCAATAAGGGTCTGCTTATAGGCCCTTTTGCAAATCAGAAGTTGAGAATGAATAAATAAACGCAGAGTAAAGTGTTTCTCCAATTCCTTATGAAAATTTCAACTATAATTATTACTTGTGTACGTGAGATATTGTTATAATTTTGATAGACTGAAGATCAGTCAAAGAAAAGGATTTATTGTGAAAATATAATTATCTAAAGATTGATTTGTTCAAGACCTTAAGTAGAGCTTCGACTCCCGCTTCAGCTTGTTTCGCGAATGGTCGGATTTCGCAGGAAGACGTGTTTGGTAAGTTCATGTTTAATGATTTATCTAATATATAATGAAATGTGTTTGAGATATGGCACATAGACTTGCACTAACGAATACTTGTCGTGAAATTATAATATATCTTTTTATATATTTGATATTCAGAATAAGCTAATAATATTTTTTCATAATGTGTAGGTGAAAAAATGGTCATCGAGGCTGAAAATGAGGAAAAATGGGAAAAAGCCAAATCAAAATTCAACAATAGCTGCATTACCCTATTATCAGGTGAGTAAAAATTAGTTTATCAAATTCTATAAAATTGCCAAATAAAAATTGTAAAATATTCAAAAAACAGTTTTGTTTCGCTGCTACACGCGTGAATAAAAACTTGTTTTGTTAATGTATTGAGAATATAATGTCTATCCTAACCTAGCCAACACTAGAAATAAGTACATTGTATAAAATTCCAAATAATTAAATCGTTCTGTTACAAATAGTATTATTTTATAAATGCGTATGCTCAATACGCATGGTCACTTAATGTATTTGATTGAAAAGTTCGATCAGTTGATGGTGTGCTGTCAACAATATCCACTACAATTTCCTGGAATATGCAGGAGATATCAATGCTCGAACAACAACTCTCATAAATGTTACAAGTTCGGACTTTCATTGTCTAAAAAGGTATTAACAAATTTGAAATCTATGGAGGAACAAAAGAAATAAAATGAACGAAAAATGTTAAAATAATTGAAAATACTGAAAATTACCTATTTAAAAATTTGGATGAGTTATGTTGAACAGAGAAAAAAAAAGATTAAAAATGATCAGGCAATGAGTAAAAAAAATTACACTCACAATTTGTGAGTATTGCATCTACTACTGTCTCATTATATCGGTAATATTGAATAATACTTTATTCTTCCACAGTATGGTGCGAATAAAAAAAAAGTATTTTTTCTCAGATGCATTCACGCACGACTATTCGCTGCTGAGCTCCGAAGATATTGTGTCGGCCCCTGAAAATTTTGACTGCATCTGCCATTTGCCCATCACTGACGTTAAAATTATCCGTTGCTCCAAGTGCGATAGGAAATATCACGCTCCTTGTTACGGTTACATGAACAAAGCAGACTTCGACGTCAACTTTTCTTGCCTAGAGTGCGGCACCACTGATACTATGCTGACAGAATTCATAGATACACAACTTTTCGTCAAAGTTAGGTAAGTATTTTGGCACATGATTCATCTATTGTGAATTGCCATCTTTCTAAAATTGTTGTACTTGGAAATATTTTGCATATGCTGTAATCAGGTGTCATTTTTTGTGTATTGTCATTTGAATTCCAATGTTCAACCATAATTTGCTTCAGATTGATCTTGTATTTCTTGAACAAGAAGAAAAAACTACCCAAAGAAATTTTCAATTCACTTGGCGATGAGCAGAAGGCAGTGGTTTTAGAAAAACTAAAACAGAGTGATGTCTATGATTCCGAGACAAAGTGAGTAACCTCTACTAATATGATATTTTATTGAACTCGCATGATCACCAGTTGTAACTAAGTGCCCAATGGAAGTACTGGAATGATTCAAATTTTTATAAGCCAACTTTTCAATATATTTTCTAGGGATATTGAATGCTACGAGTTTTGATTTTATGGCAAAATCAGTGATTTTATAGTAGAAATTTAAAATTACCTTATATCCTCTATTAAAATTGCTAAGGTATGAATAATGTGTTTTGCATTTCAGCGGTACAAATCATTGTTATTATTCACAAATACCAACCAATAAACAGCAATGGTCATACGTTCAAACTGTAACAGTAACAGCATATTACTAATGAGAAATATTCTAGAACGAAATTGGGACCGAGAATATTTCGTTTTATTCAAACTAAAACACACAAATTTCACAAATGAAATGCCTTGTGTCAATAATTTTAACATCTAAAATTGGGCTTATTAACTTTTCCAGGATTTTCAACCAGGTCAAATTTGATGAATGTGCACCCATGTTCTTCAACATCAGCAACTCCCAGTTTCTATGATAGAAAATGTAATCTCTTTCGTTCAACTGTTTTAATAACTACTATATATTCACAAGTTACTTTGATAAGTTTAAATATTCAGTTTTTATATCGTTCAGGAGTTTCAAATCGTTCAGAATTGTAAAGTGTTAAAATAAATTAAGGAATAATAAATTTTATTTCGGCTTTTAGATTATTTGTTTTTCATTGTATATGTATACGTTTTATGCCCAAGTTCAGGTGAAAATATCTCACCCCAATGCCTGTCTTGTGAACCTAGGACTTTGAAGGAACGTGTGACAGACACCCGACGGAAAAACATATCTAACCTAGCTAATGGCGCGCAGAAAAGTGAAGTGAAACCATCAGGCACCTGTGCAACGTCTTTCATTTGAAAGATTCGTCACGAGTAACTTGAAATGACTAAAATGTTCCTCCCGGTACTAACGAGAAGTTAGTACACCCAAATCGGTCTATCAATGGTCGTACCGACCAGCTTTTCATATAAAGGACGATAGAACGAATCTTCCAGATACCTGATGGTTTCACTTCAGATTTCTGCGCGGCATTAGCTAGGTTAGTTGTTGTTTTTCCGTCGGGTGTCTGTCACACATACCTACAAAGTCGTAGGCTCACATGAAAGGCAGGAGTAAAGTATTTTCACCTGAACTTGAGCATGCCATATGCACCTCTTTGGAATATTCCAAATGGAAGACGTTGCACAGGTGCCTAATGGTTTTATTTCACCTTTCTGCGCGGAATTAGCTGGGTGAGTTGTTGGTTTTCCGTCGGGTGTCTGTTACACCCACCCGAGAGGCAGTGGTAAGTTGTTTTCACCTGAACTTGAGCATGCCATATGCACCTATTCGCAATCTTCCAAATGGAAGACGTTGCACAGGTGACTCATGGTTTTACTTTAGCTTTCTGTGCGGCATTAGCTGGGTGAGTTGTTGTTTTCCATCGTGTATCTGCCACACATACCTACAAAGCCATAGGTTCACATGAGAGGCAAGGGTAAGGTATTTTCACCTGAACTGTAGGTCGAACATTTCAGGGGTCCATTTTCAAAGTTAAAATCTCCGGAACGAAATTTCGCAAACCAACGTCGTTCATTAACACTATCATTGCCCAATGCCGGGTTCATTTTTCAGGCTGGAAAAATTGGCCGAAAATTTCTCAGAGACATCAAATATTAATAAGATGAATAGATACTATGAAAATTGAAAACAACAACGTAAACAATGCGAATGAAAAAGAGATTCATAATCTACGTAAAATTAAAAAAAATCTCTGTTACAAACTGCAAGGCCGGGGACTTACCTACAAACCAGATCTTTGTGTCTAGAAAAAACTAAAAAAATAGTTCTGTGTGCATGAGTCAGAGGTTAAAACCACAAAATAATGAAAAAATTTGTGTTTAAACCTCAGAGTAATCTGAAGTTCAAACGAACTAATATATTCCTAATTTATTCCCCTCTCCTTTTCTCTGACCAATGAAATTAATACAACAAGTCAAAACAAATTTTCACCAGTTTTTAGGTTATGGTAGAACTGAAAAGATAAACCGTGGTGGGGTTTGCCATCTGGAAATAATGTTTCATATGTTGAATCGTTGATAAATTCAAAAACGTCTGAGAAAAAGTTATTGAAAGTTCCGAAATTTGTTATAAAATGCACAAAAATAAATTCTTCCTTTATGCTGGTGGTATATTTTTATCATATTTTTATTTTGGAATTGTCCAAGAAAAAATAACAAGGGGAAAATATCCTTATGAAGTTGTGGAACAAGATGGAACAGTTTCCACAAAATACGAAAAATATACGTTCGCTCTCACTTTAGTTTTCGTACAGTGTGTAGTGAATTTTTTGGTAGCAAAAGTCTCTCAAACAATATGGCCTCAGGGCGAAGACAAAACTCACAAACTCTACTATGCAAGTATGTCTGTCACCTATTTATTGGCTATGGTGTGTTCTAATATGGCTCTACAGTGGGTGTCCTATCCGACGCAAGTGGTTGGAAAGTCTGCCAAACCCATACCCGTTATGATTCTGGGCGTCTTACTGGGGAAGAAAAGTTACACCGCTAGAAAGTATCTTTTCGTGTTCATGATCGTATTTGGGATTGTCTTATTTATGTTGAAAGACCAAGCGAAGACGAGCACTCAAGACTCCACGCTGGGAGTGGGGGAATTATTATTGGTTCTGTCTTTGTTGATGGATGGATTAACAGGAGCAATTCAGGTAAGTGATAAGTAATGGCATATCATTATCTTTTGGAACTTTTTTATAGGTTCTAACAATGCAAAAAGGAGCAGGTAAATATTTGTGTCAACAACTAATGCAAGTCTTTGAAATATTTTCAATTAGAGGTTCAAAGAAATCATGATTACTAGTTTGAATTACTGGATGTGTGTTCTTAAAGTAGTTTTTCAAAGTAGCACTCACCTAATTTTTTGTACAGACTTTGTACAGTTTTCAAAACGATAAACATAGTTTTGTTAAAATGAATGAATATTCTGGTAGTGACCAAGTAAAGCCCACTTGGTTTAGACATTTTGTGTTATATTTTCTATGAGCACAAACATGTTTTTCTCATTTTATTGAACAATCCTGACCTGATATTGGTTTTTCTAAAATATAAATGGTTCTAGGATAGGATAAGAGCTGAATCGAAGCCAACTGGCTTACAGATGATGCAAGTAGCCAATGCATGGTGTACTCTCTTTTTGGCTGTGACTATTTTTATAACTGGAGAATATGCAGCATTCTTTGAATTTGCAAAGAGATTTCCATTTGTGGTGAACAATCTGCTCATATTGGGAGTAACATCTTCCATTGGGCAACTATTTTTATACTCGATGGTAAGTTTTTCAAATAATTTGTATTTGATACCAAGAAACTCCAGTTTAAATAACTCAAAAATCCTTGATTTTACATCTATTTTTTGGTTTCAGGTGTCAGAATTTGGTCCCTTAGTTCTTTCTGTTGTAACGACAACAAGAAAATTCTTCACTGTCTTGGCCTCTGTCTTACTTTTTGGTAATGCATTATCTGCACGGCAATGGACTGGCACAATAATAGTTTTTGCTGCACTGTTTCTCGATGCATTCTACTCAAAAACAACACCAAAGAAGAAATAAATTCCTCGATTTTGGATCTTTTGAATTGTTATTTGAAATTTTGTTTCTTTAGATTGTTTTTGAATGTTGTTTAAACATTTTCAATAATAAATGTTTTTCCTATGTTACTTTTAAAGTGAAAGAATCTAGACAATTTCATAGTTCAATATATTTTTTATTTATATTAAATTATTTTTCATATTTTATATTATAAAACAAAATCCAACAAATGCTTGATATTTATTGGAATAAAAAGTGTACTCTATATATTTTCTCCAGTTGACGACTATAAAATAATAAAATTGTGCACCACTAAAATAGACTTTATTATATAAAAAAAAGTATATTTCTACGGAAGGCTTATACCCAAAGAATTTCTTTTAAATATTGAGATTATTTTCCTAAGATTTGAGGGCATAGGAAAAAGTGATGATAGTAGGATCTCACAAATGACTGCCGGAAAACAATAGGTCGATGATTACCAACTTCTTTTGGTCAGACACCAACAACATGTGGTTTCAACATGACGGTGCTATGTGCCACAGTTCATGAAACATTGGATATTCTACATGAGCGATTTTAGGGCATGGTGTCATCTTATGTGCAGGTGATGTGAACTGGCCGAGATCTTGCGATTTGACCATGTTAGACTTTTTCTTGTGGGGTTTTCTCAAGTCACAGGTGTGTATATGAGGACTTTTTTTAAATATCCACACTTGAAAGTTTTTGTACTCGCATCAGCACTGTTTTGGAAAAACATTACAATTTTGTCACCAGAAGAGACAACTCTGCTCTTGTTATGATGACAGTTTGTATTAACATCCATATGGTTAATTAATTTAACCCCAGTTAAAGGAATTAGAAGAATAAACAACAGCTTTTTTCTCATAAACTAATCTCTTCAAAAAATATTCAGGCTCTTACCCAGTCAAGTGGCGTTGGAAAATCTTGGCTCGTACCGAGCAACGTCTAAATTGGTAGCAAATTGTCGGAAATGACTCTTCTTGATAGGAAGACTCAACAGATTGTTTCTGGTTTGGATTCCTGGCCATATTGGCCTGGAAGGCAATGACGCGGCTGACTCCCTTGCAAAGGAGTGTGTTGCAAGCAGCTTCATTGGACCAGAACCTGTCATTGGCATCGCTTTGGGCTTTTCCAAACAAACACTCAACACCTGGATGGCAAGAAGAGTTATGGACTTCTGGCAGAATCTTCTTGGATTGGATCACTCCAAAGCGTTTATTCACCATTCGAAGCTTGTCATCAAACAGTTGTTGGACTACAGTAGGGATGAACTACGATGTCTAACAGACCTTCTTACACGTCACTGTCATTTGAATCATCATATGCAGATACTCGGACTATCTGAAGACAAAGTATGTGCAGAGCACATACTTTGTGCCTGCCCCGCTGGGAACCAAATCAGGATTTTTGAGTTTGGCAAAGCTATACTCTTACCATCTGACCTGAAATACCACTCACCATACAAACTAATCGGCTTCGTTAAGAAGCTGGGTTTATTCGGTCGAGTGTGAATAGGTGTGAGCCACAATAAACCCTTGCGGGTTGCGGTATAGGGTCGAATAGACTCAGTCACTTTGAAGCTAACCTAACCTTACTCACACCTTATATTTGTATCAAACCAAATATCAGATTCAGTTAGAACTTATTCTCCTTGTCACTTCCATTTTTACCTTTCACTTATAAATGTGTAATTTGCAACTGCACTTGCTGTATAACATATTTGAGAAGATTGTTGGTATAAACGATAAGAGAATTGGCGTAAAAAGAACCGCTAGGCAAAACAGAGATCTAGATGTGAAATTCAATGAAAACTTACTTTCGGAAATCACATCAATGAACTATTTATAACAGCAAGAGCTTTCAAAATGCAAGGTTTTCCATTTGAGATATACAAAGATTTCACATAAAAAATGAGCAAAAAAGATTTACTCGTGATTTTCTTTCTGCTTTCAATAAATTGCCTGATTACATAAAAAACTGTGAAAATATTCAAAAAATTATTAAAAGAATTTATACTTCAGGAAAGAAACTTGGATAAAATATATTCTTTTTGTGTAAAACCAATTTCATTTCTTTATTTACTGATTTGTATGATTGTATTTGTGAATAGTCTTATACCAGAATAAGTTTGTCCGACTATTCATGCTATTATATAAAAAATATTTATATGTGTATGTGTTTATATATGTGTATGTATAAGTATATGCACAACTTTATTATTATAATTTTTTTAGACTTTAGTTGTTGCAATCCTGTAATAATGTTGATTGCATTGATTGAATAAAATACATTTTGATATGAAATAGAAAAAAAATTAAATATAAAACTTTTTCGTTGCATCATCTGGTGACCACATTATAACTGCTAAATTTGAGAGATTGGACGTGTTCAAGAGAAGTTTTTTAAGATGATATGCTTTGAAATTGGGTTTGGCTAGAAATGATTATTATTATGACGATATTGAAAAAGAACTAAATTTACAATCACTATAGCATAAAGGGGTAGCCTGTGACTCAATATTCATGCAAAAAATATTCACTGTTTGGATCTAATTGAAAGTATTGTTCTGAAAACACTTACAAGGAATACTCGCAATGTCGAGATATTTTCTGTCTGCTTTTGCTCAATAGACTATTTGCGTTTATCACCACTCAATAGAATGAAAAAACAAGCAACACCTTCTCTCACAAGATGGATCTGTTTAACACATATACATATAAGTTCAGAAGTCTTATAAATTATGTTATTTGCTTTGTATTTCTTTGTCAAATTATCAAATATTTTTTATGTCAAATTATCAAATGGTAATTCATGTTTTATATTTATTTTGATTTTCTTCTTATCATTTTGTGAATTGGGTTTTTCTGTTGAATATTGTCGAAAACATTGGAAAATATGAAGAGACTGCTGTTTGGGTCGGATCTTTTGAGAGGTAATACCTCGAAACCGGTCTATAGGTGATCTACTTGATCGATTTCAGTATGGTCCTGCTGCTGGATAGACGAAAAACATCTGCAAGATCAACAGCTGTGAAGTAGGTTTCATAAATGTTTGTCGGATATAATTCAATGTCCGGTGTGGTATTAGCTGGGAAAGTTGTTGTGTTCCGGCAGGCATTCACCAGAACCTACGGTACAGGTACTTTATGGAAGATGAATGTTTCGAGATTTTATTTCGAAATCATCATTTTCTTATACGTATGTATTTCTCTTCGATAGTCTTCAAAATTTTGTTGAATAAAAAGAATTGCTCTTTTTTTTTAAGTAAGTAGTTCAATAAATGGATCAATGAATACACTTTTCTCACTCCAGAATTACAGCACAGTCTCTGGACAGTCTCGCTAACCAATTTATAAAACCTTTGTTGATCAACTTGAAAATATTACTAAAAAAAGCCTGTTATACATTTTCTGTAATATTCAGATTTCGAAATACGAAAAAATATCCCAAAACGTTACTTGAAGACTGATTTTGTTCATCTTACTACAACAAAGTTCATATTTTTTTTTTTATAAATGCAGCAACTATTTGAAAATCTTCAAATATCTCGAGTATAACTGAATGTATAAAAAAAATATATGAAGTACATTTCTGTTGATCTTTAGGTTTATTAAAAAGTATATTTTTTGTCCTGTGAGATCAATATTTCAACAATTATTCAAGAAAAATTAAATTGAATTAGGTCAACTTTCAAGTTCGGACAAAATATTCACCCAATTGGATTCCAGTGGGACCTTTAGATAATTTCAATGCATATAATTGAAATCGCCACTATAATTTTGATTTGAGTATCGATTCATTTCGGGTTGTGGACACATTCATTGAAGCTCCACATATTTATTCGATAATTATTTAATACTTGTGATAAAAAACTGAAATTTTCATATGTAGTGACTTGTGGACAAAAGCAGCTAGTTTGTAAAAATTACTGAGGTATGTTACGTATCACCCAAGTAATCCAATTTTTAACAGCTGATTTACCTATTTAGTATGGTTAAACCAGTTCTGATACTATAAAGAAGACATGTCAATCGATGTGTCTAATAAGCAAGTACTTGAGAGAGATTGATTAAAGAAGGCGAAAAAAACAAAGAAGACATTAAATTGAAAATCAAAAAGAAAAACGAAGAACTCTTGGACATCCTAGATAAAAATAGGACTAGAATAGAAAATCTCGAGAAAAAGGTTGGGGAACTGGAAAGTAAATGTAAATTGCTAGAAAAAAATCAAGGAAAAATAATATACTTATTTATGGACTGGAAATTCCAGAGTCTGCTTCTATTGATACTCATGTGACTAGTATACTTTCTGAGCTCCTTGAAGTTGAACTGGAAGTACGAGATATCAACAAAATTTATTCCTTTCACAACCAAAACACTCCTACTATCAAATTGGAATTCACTTCTTATCTGAAAAAACAACAAATCCTTCAGAAGTTACAAACTCAAAACATAATTTACTTAATAGTCTCTACAAATCAGGAGCCACCTATTTTAATATTTATTAAACTCTACAATTGTCACATACAGTCCTCCTCCCTGGTGGAGCTTGCCTATTTTAAGTTACTTTCACATGAGAGTCAACAGAGCTTGAAGGTTCCATTATGACCAGCTCAAAAGCTACACTGATATCAGTTTTCAACCTATTTTCCCGTTTTAAATAAATAAGCAAAGGAAAGACATATGTAATTGAAACTATCATGTTTGCAAATGAGGTTACAATATAAAAAATGGAATAAATTAGTTGTCATCATCACCCTGGTTTGTGGTAACTACAATATCAAAATGTCATGACCAAAAGCATATATTCTTTTCAACAGAAAGTGTATGCATTCACTTTAAATGTATTGTATATTGCTCACTGATGAATATGCATTATTAAGTTGAGATTCTCTACAATATTTTATGATTAATTTGTCTAGTCGAACTGTTGTTTTATAATAGCATTCAGTCGTAATCAGTTTGTCTTTTTGCTCAATTCTGCCAATGATTTGTATTCTGACCTAACTTCAGATTGAAAAAACGATTGTTTTTAAAGATTTGAGATTAACAATGTCAAATTACCTCTGCCTGTGAGAGTTTGGTATTTTACCATATTCATATGATAACGTACACTTTCTGCTAAATAGATCATCACTAACTAAAAATTTATTCCTGAAACACACAATTTTAATAGGAATGGAATATAAAAAACAATTTTGGACAATATAGTTTAACGTTACCCGAGTACAAAATTTATGACTAATTTTAATCAGTACATATTTGTCCAAAAATTGCCACGACTCAACAGAACAAAATATATTATTTTACGTTTCAACATGTTTATCACAGTCAGTTTTCTGACACTATACTACACGTTCATTTTAATGCAAATTTATTCCATGGCATACAGTCTCGTCCACTCTTTCGCTCTGAGTACAGCATCTTCCTCCCTACTTTTCCACATATTCGCCACGTCGTTAGCAAGTGGATCGTCAGGATTGGGACTGCTGAGCAAAGCTTGTATCGATAATAATACTGTTCTTACTTGTAAGGCCGGTGACCATTGCTCCTTAAGGATGTCTAAACAAATTCTCCCTAATTTATCGATATTCGGATGATATATTTTAGTCAGAAATCTAACGTTGGGAGGTGACATAGGATAGTTCTCTGGAAGGAACAATTCGAGCTTGAATAGGCCTCCCTCGTAGGGAGAACCCGTCGGCCCCGCCATTACTACGTGAAAGTACCTGCAATTTGATTCATCAGGAATGGCACTGATTCCAGGGGGAGGGTCTTTTGATAAATTTTTTGTTTCCACCATTATACGTTTTTTTGAACCGCTTGCCATAACTAGAAAAACAAAATTGAATATACGTAAAATATTAAGTTACTTCTTGGTTTACTCACTTTTGATTTAATATAATGGGAATATAACCTAGTTTTTTTGCCGTTATTAACTACCGAGAAAATAAGGAAACGTCACTCAAAATGTCAAACACTAATTTCACACATTTTTTAAACCAAACAAAAAACTAACAATCTGTCGAGTGCGTTCCATTATATCAGCAGTAGCTACAAACAGCAGTACATTCAATAGTCCATTATTATGAGCAAGTACCAGTTTAAGATGAAAAAAAAGTGAAATGCAAATTCAGCTGACTTGAGAAAATCATTTAATTAAATTTAAACTTTCAGACAAATCATTATTTTTCGTTTGGGTCAATTTTAAGCAAATCAGAGCAGTTCAAATAGCAAGGTTCAAAGACAATATAATTTTTTTATAATTTTTAATTTCTCTATGGCAAGGTTTCTATGCATCTCTGTAATATTTAAAGTTCACTAAGTTTTTACTTCGTTTGCGCTAGGTTTATATGTTTTTGTAGACAGTTGTCCAAATACACTTGTTTAAATCTAGGTAGTTCATTGTTTATATCACTAAAATGAGACAAATTGTTAACTAAAGCTGTTCTGCGTTGGAAAGTACTCAGTCGGATAAAATTTGTATTAATTTTTTTCAGAAAATTTGACGAAATTTTATTTAGATCATATGATTATACTCATCTAGGTATGTGGAATATAACATGATTCTCTACTCTCCAATCACAAAAACTATTTGATTCAGAAAGTTTTTTGTTTCTCTCAACACAATTTAATTCCGCAGGTTTGGACCTGGCGACCCTTTCCTTCCACCCCCGTTTCTTAAGGAAACGGTCCTCAATCCAGCTGCTAGGCACTTCAGCAAGATTG